>JAQIWP010002576.1:0-10575 GCA_034695525.1 Euzetes globulus
GTTCAGAATTACATCAAAAGAGCGAACAGTCTGTTGAGTCCGTGTCTTATAATTGTGTTTATGTTAAACATATTTTTCTTAATGTTATTCGGATTTTTCTTTCAAAACACTCACAATTCGGAGGTTGACTTCAATTTCACTGTTTGGCCGGTTATTATTTTCTTCGGCTTAAGAATATTAGCATGGTGCTGGTTTGTCGACAAAATGAACCAAAAGGTCTGATTAAATCGAATTCTTTCAAAACATTAAATAATTTTCATTTTCCTAAAGAATAAGAAAATTTTTGAATTGATTTCATCGAAAAATATGCTAAAAATTGACGACAAAATAAAGGTTTAAATTTTCAAAGAGTAGTTTAATTCAATAAATATTTTCAATTTTAATAACATTTTTCAGGTGAACTCGATTCTTTGTCTACAAAATAATCAGCAAACTTTCAATGCTTCAAATTTTTTCAATGTAAACAAATCGCTTTTCCTATCGGTAATGATTATACCAAGATAAATTATTTTATTCCTAATTGCAATCCTCTAATTTTAGGTCCTCGGAGTGTCCATCACTTATACTCTTTTATTCGTACAGAATGTCCACTAAAATATCTGCTAAAATAGTATTTTATGATAACAATTAACAGTAAACATTGTACAGGCTTCTAAAAAATTATCTTAGATTAACATGCTAATAAATTAAACAAAAATTAGATTCAACTAAACTAATTAATATCGCAAAACTAATATTTTAACTCAAAACATTTAACAGTTTATTCCATTAAATATTAATAAAATAGTTATTTTATTTGACATCACTTCAAATTGAAAGCAAACATTTACACAATTTTTTATTAATTATTTATTTTCAATTACTTTATGGCTCACTCTTATCGCCGTTCAGATTAACTTCTTTCACAGCAAAAAGTTGATCAGAATCTCTATTTTGAGATGTATTTCGTACCCCCCTCCCGTAAACTGAAAATGCCTCCTACCCCCGAGGCTCCGGCAAGCGAAGCGAGCTGGTCACATTGTGAATAATTTAAGGATTTTTAGGAAAACCCGTCATTTTGTTTTTATTTGAAGGAATTAAGACTTTAATCTTGCAGAATACCCTTTTTATAGCCTAAATAGTTTTTAAAACACCAAAAATAGGCCTATTTTAGAAGAAAATCACCGTTTCAGGGGCTCCGCCATTTTACCCTACACCATACGCCCATGACAAAATACCCCACACCATCTCCACATACAATACATTTCATTGGCCATCTCTGAAATGGAGCCACAATTTAATAAATTTCATAAAATGATTGGTACAGAAATAATTACCGGTTACATAATACAAGTTGTTTTTTAAAGCATCCCTGGGATCAAAGCCTAAGCGCATATTTAACTTATTTATTACTTCAGACCATATATTGATTTTTTTGCACAAACGTACAGCAAATTTTGAATTCAATCCTTAGTATCAAACACTCAGAATATTCTGTCTCTTCCAGTCAGTCAATTCAGACGGAATTGAAGTTTTAAACAAGTGAGCTAGTTTAGTTCAAATAAGATCAAATCATATATAATAATGAGTGAATTGTCAAAAAATATTGATATAATAGTCAATACAAATGCTGACCATTCAGGCGATGGCTTTGACATCTTAGTCCTATTTCATCGTTTTGCTGGTATTTTATATCTTGGTTATGGCGAAAATCAAACAAAGTGGCGAAAAATTTGTTTATTCATCTGGGGACTTGTAGTTTGGGCTTTGGTGTTCATCTCAAATTTACCCTGCTTATTACATGCTTGTCACAGAGATGAATTCCAAGATATGGACTGGACACTTTTTTACTTATTCAGCACAATGTTTGTCGTCCTCGCAGTCAGTAATATCTTCTGCGCCATTGTCTACACATTGAGAGGACAGCGCTTTCAGCTATTGATCCAAGCTTCTAATAAATTACCTTAAATTGACATGCTAAATTGAATCAAAATTAGTTTAAACAGATATAATTAAAATTGCAAAACTAATATTTTCACTCTATGTATATAACAAGTTTATCCAATTAAACACTAATAAAATAGTATTCCGTCGCGGACTCTCTATTGAAATAGTATTTTTTGAAATTAATTGTTTTAACAAATAACCAAATTCTCCCCAATATCTGAAACCTGATTTGATGGTAGACCTCGTGTTCTGCTCCCAATTCTAGTTGACTGTTAGGAACCAAATGCACAGAATGCTGTCATTAGTACAGCAAAATGTGCCTGATGAAGGCTGTTAGTTTACAGCCGAAAATATCCGCACAATTAATAATTAATAATTTTTAATTGTGGATAAAGCTAGTAGTAACCAGCTCAAAAAAGTTGATATTATTGCTAGATATTCTAGCATTTTTAACAAAAATAATAATGTTACGGGATTAAAAATATTTAAATATGAACTTATTAACTATTCGTTGAGAATTACTTTAAGGATCCAGTCCATAATGTGAGGCACAAAAACGGCACTGGTAGACCTTCCACATTCAGCTTCGTCGAAACTAACCGCTGAGATTATACCAATGAGGTAAGCTCTGCCCATGTGGTACATCCATACTGGGGAACCAGAGTCACCCTGCGCAATTATCAGTTTTGGCATGTAAAATAAGTTCTTGAAATTAACTAAAGAACAATTACCATGCAAGTTCGACCTTGGTCCATTAACGAATATAGGTGGAGCAATCGATCAAAATCATAAGTATAAACTTAACTGCCTCCAATTTGCAGCCGGGAATAATCCCTTCCATATCCAGCAGCCATCGCTAATCTAGTTCCTCTAATTTTGAAGTTCTTAGATGGCAAGCAAATGATTTGTCGGCCATGATAATCATTTTTAGCTTCCATGGTAGTTGACTCTTCCAATTTGATCAGTCCAATATCAAAGGAATATAGTAAAGTAATGTCTGTCACATTTTTAATATCATCACCAGTAACTTTATAATGTCCAACCGAATCGATATAGTTTTTGTTCCCTCTATTTTTAAAATCCAGATAAACTCGAAAAAATGCACCGCCTCTGAAATTTACAAGGTGATTTTTGAAGACTTATCATAGCATCTAGTGTTAAGGAGTTCAAAGAACCAAATACAATCCATCCTAGAAATAACGGAATCAGCGGTGCAGCAAATTTTTGTCCGTTAAATCGAGTTTCCGTTAAATAGTGGTCCCTTATTTCGAAGATGGATTGTATTAGCCTATTACATAGTGGATTGTTGCATTCCATTAGAGTATCTATTGAATTAGCCTTATATCGTATTATTACCTCACATAGCTCGGCATGCCGGTATACCTAGGTTCTATTACTGAACCGCAACCAGACTCTTTTCAGACACAAAATTAAATATTGTTCATTGGCAAACACAAAATACATACGAAAACAGCGTGTTCAGTTTAGATAAGTTGAAACTTTCAACTTGAAAGCAATAAACAATTATTATGAACTTTATAATTATCAATTTAATGTCTATTTTTTCTTTTGTTTAATGTAACTGATGTTTGGTTGGAATTTTTTTTATTTCAAGACTAACTAGCTACTCACAATAAATAACATCAAGATTTTTGGACACAATATCAGACAACATCAGAAATAACATCAGACACTGAGTGTGTTTGCGGAAGTATGGCCTAGAGGTACGGTATTTATTTCCATTCTTAAGCAATTTTGAAAATCATCACATCGATTGATTAATTTTTCATGATACTCAGCTTAATTTTCTCTACTTTTATTTCATCAAAATACCCTATCTACATATTAGGCTTAATTGCTATATTAGACTTATAACTTTTAAAAATCATAACTTTCCTGTGTCTGTGTGTAAACATGCTTGATCTTTATTTCCGAAACAAGTCTTCATTTATTTTGTATATCAGTCCTAAGCTTCCATATCTGTTTTCATCCTGATCTTAATAGCTTGCAGACAGTTGTTTAGTGAACCAGAACACATACACTACATACTAATGCGGTGAAAAATGCTTGTTTTTTCTAAAATATTTTTGGTTTAGTTGTATGAAGAAGTAACTTGCATATATTGACTACTATTGACATTTGTGTCCATAAAAATAGTCTGTTTACATATGATTACTATTAATTGCTGTAATTAATGATAATAATTACAAAAGTAATAATTTGTTGGCAAACATTGTTTCCTTAATGCAATGGCAATGGGAATGGCTGTTGTCTGATAACAGCGCCGCCACAACAACAATGAAATGGTTGTCTGAGCAGGGGGAGTTCCCTTTAGTCAAAAGACATCGGTGCCGCTATAGGCTTACTAATGATGATTTGACAGATAATGACATTCTTCACAAGACATACCAATGGCCGTACACTGAACTGGTTATGAGCCAGTCCTGTGCCCTTGCTAACTTCTAGTGTGCGTCTGTTTAGGTGCAGTTGTGGCGGCGCTGTTATCAGTGAAGAAAACAGCCATCGATTTCATTAAGGAAATAGTGTTTATACGAAGAAGTGAACAAATTTAGTGTCTTTTTGGTTGTCTTTAGCCTGTTTGTCTGATCTACTGTTTGTGTGTCTAAACTGTTCCGATTCTGTCCTCACAATTAGACCAGTTGTCTGAATGGCCGGCAAATGGCATCCTTTAAATCAAGAGTCAACTACTTTGAGCCAAGCCTTCCTCGCGAGCGGCCATTCATGGGATCCGGTTGTATGCGATGCACGACATCCAGGCCTCCATACAAAGTAAGATCCATGTCTTCGGACAAATGCATGACCTAATGGCAGAAGTCTTTGGACATATGATAAGAAAAAAAAATGCCATCAAAAAAAGGCAATTGAAACCTGCAATTCAAGTGACAGCTATTTTCCATTACCTGTTATTTTAATGATTGCTTCCCAAATGTGGTAACAGTTTTCTCAAATCACAACAAATGTATGGATGAGAGCATTGAAAATATGATAAACAAATTGCCATTCATTCGAGTTATCGTCTTTTCTGACACAAAATTTAGTCCAATATATCAGATATAAGGCGTGAAAAGAACGTGATTTTTGATTATAGGAGTGACTGAAGATCATAGTCTCATTTGAATCAATATTAATTGACAAACACTTTTCAATAACAGTATATAATTAGGAGGGATGTCAGGTCATGGCTTAGAATACCAAGCGTCTTAATTGGGAACTGGGAAAAACAAGCCTGAGCCAATGTTTCTTATCGGCGATCGAATCGGAATTCGCATTTTTTTCAAATGCCGGCTCTTATTAAACCTTTCTAATAATTTTTAATTAGACATGATAACATCACAGCCTTTTTTCATGCAAATATTAGTGAAGGAGTCAAGTAGCCTGGTCATAGATACGCTAATTGCTTTTTGAGTGGCTATTAATTACACAAAATAAAGTTATTGTAACTAAAGTAAAGTCTATCATTGACTACAAGTGTTTATAGATACCGAGGCTACTTTCTATATACATATATCCGTGCAACATTTAAGGACAAGTGCGAAAAAAAGGTTCATAGTCTGGCGCAGTATTGTGACTCTCAGTGTGTTTTAACAGCTTTTTTTGTGCAGTATTTTTGTCATATTGTTAATTATCTGAAAAAGTTATCTACCAATTTCTGCTCTCATCTACTAAATAGACAGAAAACGATGTCTTTTTATCAGCGCTGGGTTTGGCGAACCTCCTTCGAGTGCCACTACAGAACCGGTGAGTCTATAAAAGTGTTTGGCTTTTACTAGTCTTTAAGATATTCAGCTCTAAGTCTGTTATTAAGAGAAACTTAATCTAAAAATATTTGCCAACACAAGTCCTTTGGACCTCAATTATGGCTAAGATTTTAATTATTAAACTGAAAGTGTTTTCAGCCTTTGATTTGTTTAAATATTTGTTTGAAAAATAGTCTTAAAAAAGTACTTCGAATAGAATTGAATTTATTTTTCGGATACTTTCTATAATTAAATTAATATTTGACTCTCAATCGGAAATCTCTATCTATATATTCAGTGCTTCCATTCATTTGAAATCCTGTGAATCGCAAACTCATTGAACTCTTTTTACTTACTTTTATTCAAACAAATCTCTCATTTTATATATACTTTTGTTCTATTATTTGATTAAAGTATAAATAATGTCTTCAATTCGTGCATTTTTGACCACTTATTGCTTCGGATTTTTGTCAAAATTCCGAGAGCTTTTCGCTCCCAAACTCTTGGTTGATTTGAGGTAATTTTTAAAATACCAAGTACCATGTTGTTTACATCAATGATAACAATCATTGTTTCACTTTATCTAATTTTGACCATTTTTCAAACATTTTACATACAATAGAGAAAAGTATTTTGAAATGTCATTCATGAGAATATTCTTGTTATTAATGATAAAATGTTTTTTCAACTTTCAAAAAAATATCTTTTATAATCAAGATTTTAATGGCAAGTATCATTTTTTCTTATCATTCAGCGATCAGAACATAATATCCCGTTCCCTCTATTACGTATCGTTTGTGATGAGCCGAAAGGTTGACTCAAACTTTCCAGACGTCTGCAGGAAAGTCATTAAGTGTGACAGAGTTGTGGCAGCCATTAAAGAAACGGCAGACGAAGAGTTCACTGAATTGCAGGACGAAGAAGCAGGTATTAAACCATTCATTAAACCACCCATTCCTCAGGTTTTTTTTGAAACAATTCTTGCAAGAAGCTATTAAAGGGGAAAAAGAAATAAAACTAATGTTCTCTTATCTCAGGCATACTTTAATTTTAGATAATTTATTTCACAATAAGCGAAAAGTCCATTAAAATAGTCATTAGTTTTGACTTTTGCTTTAATTTTCATTAATGAGTTTCCTCTGAAATCGAAGGTCTCATTGATCCGAAAGAGCAGAAAGTTTTGGAACAGAAACACAGATCCCGTGCTATTGAAATACTTCATCGGATGAAGTCATGCATCTCATCATCACTTCTTCGGATCGCCGGTTGGGTTCTCTACAAACTGCTCTCCAAAATGTTTACAACCATTCAGTTTCACAAAGGTTTGCATCAAATTTATCTGATCCGCAATCCATTCATATCTGAATGTTAGGCCAAATCGAGAGACTGCGCCGGTGCAGGACGTCGGCCAACATACCGATCATATACCTTCCTCTTCATCGGTCACATCTGGACTACATTCTGGTCTCATTCATACTCTATATGAACAATATTAAGCCGCCACTGGTGGCCGCCGGCGATAATCTTCTTATTCCGTTCTTCGGTAATCTGATGCGCGGTTTGGGCGCCTTCTTCATTAAGCGCCGACTCGACCACAAGAGCGGCAAAAAGGATCACGTCTATAGAGCTATACTTCACTCGTATATTACGGAAAACCTGAAGGAAGGCAACTCTCTTGAGTTCTTCATCGAAGGGGGCCGTTCGCGAAGTGGCAAATCAATTCAACCCAAGTCTGGCCTCTTGTCTGTTGTAGTCGACTCTGTGCTCGAAGGGGTTGTCGACGACGCCTTCATAGTTCCGGTGGCCATCTCTTACGAGAAACTTATCGATGGCTCTTTTGTAAGCGAAATGTTGGGCAAACCTAAAGTTATGGAGAGCTTTAGTCTGGCCGTCCGCTCAATTTGGTCAACACTGCACTCCAACTTTGGTTCAGTCAGAGTCGACTTCTGTCAACCCTTTTCTTTGAAAGACTATTTGCATACCGCGGCCTACAGTATATACAACAACAACCTGTCTATTGACTCTAAACTCAGTCACAATCCGAACGACTGTTCGGCTCCGGCCTGTGTCGCCTGTTCTGGTAATTTGCTTTACGAGTTGGTCTCCTTTTCCAGTTTATTCATTCATTTGTCATTAAATGTTAGGTTTACGTCATGTGTCGTCCTTCCAGTCCCTCTACGGACTGGATATCGTTGTGTCCGAAGACAAGCGCCAGACAATCGAGAAGTTGGCCGAACACGTGATCTACGACTCATCCAATTCGATGGCACTGATGTCGACTCAAATGGTTTCGTTCCTATTACTGACCAAACATAGAAAGGGCACAACAATTCACAAATTGGCTCAAAGTCTTGATTGGATGCGCAATGAGTGCGCCAACAGGAAGCGCGACATTGCGGTCACCGGCCACTCACTGGACGTGATCCGCACCGCCTGTAATCTGTTGGGCAAAGACCTGGTTTGCGTCGAAAGGATATCAATGGCCTGGTCTTCATCTGTAGGTTCGGGCGCCGACAAGGAGAACAATAACGTGAAGATAGTGTTCCTAAAGCCGTCGGTAAAGTTGCCGGCAGTCCTTGAACTCCAGTATTACGCGAACGCCTGTACTTCGCTCTTCCAATTGGATTCAGTCGTCGGTGAGACTCATCTCTTATTCTGTTCTTATCTTAAAATATCATTTATTCCAAGTCTTGTATAAATAAAAACTTAATTCGCGATCATTTGACTCAAACATTTCCAACGCCAATCGATTTGTTTATCAGTTTTTTCTTCAATTTGTTTAAACAATTGATAGTATTTTTATCTACAAATTGATTGACTTTTTTATTGACTTATGTTTTTGGTTTCATTTTACTTGTGTTTACTTATTTGTTGGCTCTTTGTTTATCAAACTTTCTGTTTGTTTATTTAATATAATTAGGTTTTAATTCATTTCTTTTTTTGCGAACCCATTCCTCAAAACAGCCAATGCATTGTTTGCATTAATAAACTCGGAATTGGAAGCACTGACCGACTGTGGCGTCAACTACGAGTCCAATATCACCATTAATTACTATGAATTACTGGAGAAGTCAGTAGAACTGTGCGAAGTACTACGCAATGACTTCATATTCGCACCGGTAGGCCATCATTAGTCGACATACCTGTGCATAAACTAATTGTTTTTCTTCCATTTTGTCTTAAGCCGTGCACTGATATCAGGGATAGTCTGAGCGATGTTATAGAGAACATGATTCTGTTCGGCATTTTATGTGACGCCCATAAGAATCGGTCAATTGATTACCAGTTGAAGCACAGGTACAAACACTACGACTTTGATGACGATGAGGACGGATATATCGGCCTCAGGAATAGCTTTTCGGCGCCTAAACGAGAGCTCAGAATCGTGTTGAGCGACGAAAACAAAATGGCTATCAATTTCTACCGATCAGTTCTGTCCTCATATATCGAGTCCTATTGGGTGGCCTCCTCTGCCCTCTCAAAGCTGATTGGCCTCCAATCTAAAGATGAAAAGTCATTCTTCAATGGTATGATTGACATCGCAAAAGAGAAACAACAAAAAGGACTTTTATTTCAAGGTATGTCTTCTTAGTATTCTTCCAGTCCATCCCTTCCTGACTACTCTATTCTGATGTTAGAAAAAATTCTATAATTAGGACAGAATTTCTGAATTATTCTTGTAATTGAAGACCATTCCCGTAACTGTCTGCTTGTTCTCAATAAATGTGTCCTTAAAAGTCTAATTTAAGCGATTGTCTTGATTGCAGAGGAATGTATTGCCGCCGAACCTTTCAAAAACGCAGTCCAACTGTTCGAGAGTTGGAACGTATTGGAGACGACCGAGTCTTCTAATGTTCGACACATTCGGCTAAAGCCTGAGTTCAATAGCATTGAGGCTATTAATAGAGTTATTGTCCGAATAGAAGAGTTCAAGAAGTAGTCAACAGTTTTTGGACAATTTGGCCGAAAAACCATTTCGAAGAACAATTCGACACCAATTAATAGCCCAACAAATGACTGATTTTATAATAATTTGTGGAAAAAAAACTATTCAAAAGACAATAATGACTCAAATTATTGATGTTTTTATTACTCAAAATAGTTTTGGTTAGGAATTTGTGTACAAAACGAAGAGTTAAAGACTTTTATTATTCATCGAAGGATCAGAATTTAAGAGATATTAGATAATTACAAAAAATACTGATTTTTAGAATTGATTTTCCAAGTCTTCTGAATTGAATTTCTCGTGATTTCTAAAGCATTTGACTTAAAAGTTCAAATCCATAGACAACTGAATTAGTTTTTACTAAATTTTTTGAATTTATTTTGTTAAGTCATAAATGATTTGGTATTTTTTTTGTGTAATTATTAGTTAAATAACTTTTAGTTCGCTTTTTTGAGCGACTTTTCTATGAAACGGTTGTGTAAATAGTGTTAAATAGTATTTTTTGACCGCAAGAGAGGAAAGCATTGAATTATTTTTTATCAATTATTGTGTTAATTATTATTGAAGAATAACTGATGTTTTTTTCTGATTATGTCGTTATTTCATACGATTTTCAAATAAAATGATTTTATTTTAGAATTTAAAATACTTTGAATTTGTTTTTCGTCCTACTTTTCACTATCTTTCTGTGTCTGTCCTCTAGACATGTCTAAAGTCTGTTTTGGAACGGATCCACCAAATTATTTACCACTGATGTCATTCAGATCAGTCTAATGAGTCTAAAGTTGATTTGAAAATATTATTTTTGAAAAGATTTTATTTATAAAATAAATAAAAATTAAACAATAAATGATATATTTGTGTCACTTTATTATTCAAATATGTACCCTTTTTCGTGGGTTATAAGGACCGGTCCTTATAAGTCATTTCGGGGATTTCGGCCGC
>JAQIWP010002577.1:0-10574 GCA_034695525.1 Euzetes globulus
TATTTCAAATCTACCATATTTGAAACTTTCTTTTGTCGAAATCAAAGGAGCAGTGTAATCTCTGCTTGAATATTTCTGACGAATAGCCGCTAAGACAAGTGTTCCGTCAGAAAGTCTAGTATTGTCTGAACTGTTAGTATTGCAGTTGAGTTGGTTTTTAAGAATATCTAAATTAATAGAATAAATAAAATATATTAATGATTATAATTTCCATTGTATTATATTTACCACAAAGTCCTGTGTCGTGCTTTACGTCCAATTTATTCTGATCTATTGAATTGATGCCAGTAAAGTTATCTTCAAAAATAATTTCCCAGTATGCTTTCGGCCGAATATTTGGCATTATTTTATTGCAGATATCTGTGCTTGATAGATTTTTCTGTTCAGATACTTTATTAATCAAAGTTTCATTGGTGACATTTTGATAAACTCTAATGTAATCAAAGATGAGTAGAGAACAGTTCCACTCAATCACATCTTTGTCATACAAAGTATTCCCTAAAAATTTTTTTCCTCCAACTTTAACATAAAATTCTAATTTGAATAATTGTGTAAATGGATTGTATTCAGTATCAAGATATTCAATCTTCATTGTTCTTGAAAAGTTTCTATTAAAATACCAGGATAAATGGGTCTGATTCCACTCTAATGCATAAGTGTTGAAATTGTGTATATTATTATTCACTTTGGTACTGTTACCCAAGAATACATATGCACCTTTTTTATCAAATTTAATTCCATTATCTATAAGTTGCTGAGTCTGAGCAAAGTGTAAAATGTTAATTTTACCATTTCTGTACCAATTTTGATTATAAAATATCTTTGTCTTTCTGGGAATTAGAGAAACGTATATTTGCAAATGTTTTCCTTTAGGCAGAGCAGCCCTGATCTCAAATCTGCCAAAAGTGAAGCTTTTTTTAGCTTCAATTCTGGCCGATGTATAAAACTGTCCCAAATGTGTCTGTCGTTTGGCGATTAAGGCCAGAGTTCCGTTCATTATTCGAATATTATTTTTTGTGTAACAATTTAATTGTTCTTTTGTGAAATCACCTTAGAAAATAAAAAAACAATATTAAACCATTATTATTTTTCTTTGATTTTAAACAAATTTTCAAATAACATCAAATAAATTAAAATTTCCTAAATCTAGAGAGAAAAAATATTTCTAATTTTGTTTAAATTCAATGTTATCTAACTTTATCTTTGAATAAAAATAAAATATCATAACTCCTTAATTATCAGGAATAGAGAGTGCTAAACAATTAATTTATGAATTCTCTGAAGTTGGCTGAAATTCAGTCCGAGCCTCTCACTGTCCTGGGTTAACTGATGTAATGTTCATAGTCGGTGAGTCTGGTCATTCATAATATTTCGTGCTGGCGATGGGAAAAGCTTTTTCACGAAAATAATATTGTTTAATATCTTAATTATGTGTTTCAATAAAAAAAATATCTAAGTTAGCAAGCAAACAACAATTGTTTAGAAAATTTTAATTGTGAATATATTTACAGTTTAAAAAAAATTAAATTAATAAATTGCAATTTATTTTTCGCGTTTTTGTTTTTGTTTTCTAGAACAAAAAATTATGAATACTGTTACATAATCTCAATCTTACATTTTTTGTCTTCAACAATATGCCATTTGTTCTGATCGATAGCACTTCCATCGAACTCATCGGAAAACACGAGTTTAAGACTGGACTCAGATTTGTCACAAATAATAATAGAATTAAAACACAACTAATTTCAAAGTGAATTTCAAACATTTTTAATTGTAATTCATCGTGGAGAAACTTAGTATTACATACTCCTGTTTCAATTACTCCTAATGTACGTGAAAATATTTATAAACTCATTATATACTTAAAACATGCTAGTATAGAAATTATCAAACGGATATTCGATATTTTATCCTGTTTATAATTAATATTGGCTCAAATTAGAAAAAATATTTTTTATGCTATAAAATAAGTCTTAATTAGAAAAAATTTCAAATAAGGAAATTAATGCCAGGATGCAGTGACTCTTTTTAATCTTCTATTGAAAATTCAATTTAAACATTTTAACCGATATATTTTCCGGGAAGTGCCCAAGTTCTAACATTAATTTTTTAAAAATAAATTGATTTAGTTCGAAAAAAAATCAAAAGATTCAGTTTGGGTGAAATTTATTATGTAAAAAATATTCACTTTTATTGTATAGGCAGAGCAGCCCTGATTCCAAATTTGCCAAAAGTGAAGCTATTTTTTGCCAAAATTCTGGCCGACGTATAAAACCGATCCAAATAACTCTAACCGCAAAATATCTTAAATGATTAGTCGAATAAAATTATACGTGCATAAAACTTGCTTGAATAAAATAATTGAAAGTTTATAATTAAATCTAAAAAATTCTGTTTTTATAAATTATAAACTTATTCGAGCTAAAAGAATAAGGTTAAACATTCAGAAAACTTGTTTGAATAAAATGATTGAAAGTTTTATAGTTTTATTTAAAATATTTTAATTTTAAAAACTTTAAACGAGAAGTTGACAGCTTTTTCCTGGCTTAAGTCGATTGAATCTTCTGATCAGAACTCAACCGAATGATTGACTTTTGGCTGAGCTTTGAATTATTCATTCCATTCAAACACATTAACAGCGAAGTGAGTCCCGCACCGGACGGACCCATCACTGCAGTCAATGTCCCGAATTCTACAAAACCGTTCAAACCGTTCAAAATTGTAGTCTCTTTTCGTGTGAAAAAACATTTGACTTTAAACGTGAGGTCAGTCCAAGAGATGGCTATTCTCTTCTCCATTATTTCAAACAAATTCTCAAAACGTTTTTACCGAAAATATTTTCAACAAATGTTTTATATTTAAATTAAATTATAAATGAAATTCAATCTTTCATCAAACATTTAATTAATAACTAAATAATCATCATTAGTTGGTTAGTGCTTTTATCTATTTAGATGCATATGTAGGCATCATTTATTTGACTTTTAATTTTATCCATGACTTTTATATAGAAGGGCAACAAATAGGGTTTTCTTAGTGTTGACTCGTCAGACATTTGGTATTTTTTAAGATTATTTAGGATTTCGGCCTTGAAATGGTAAAAATATAACAAAAACAGGGTTACAATAAGGAAATAGGGAAAATGTACTAAAAAGGCAAATCGGTATCAACCATAGAAATAAGCATTTATGGGCAAATTAAAGCTTTGGAAAAATTACCCCCATTATATGTCTCAGGTAGATCCAGTCTTGGGGCTCTCCTATCAACAAGTAAAAATAGGCCCATACTCAAAAATCTCTTTTCTAGTCATTAGCATTGAAGAGACCGTATGTTTAGTAAAACAAATTAATTGATCATTTATTTTAATGATAAGCTCCACGTCTGTGTGTTAATCAAATATCTCGATTGGATACTACATTTGTACTAATTTTTTCGTAAACTAGCCAATGGTTCATTTGGCCCCACCCTATGGCTCCTTTCTATGGTTATCCAACTTGGCTCACAAGCATTTAATAATTTCCTTTAAGTCACTATAAGTCACTTTAATATATTCCACGTATCCTTTGAATCGCTTAAACAAATGTATGTATTATTTCATTTATGTGTTTTTGACCATTTCATTTTAAGATTACCTTAATTGTAAGATATTTGGTGTATTTTATGTAAATACAATGGGTGAAATATTGAATAACTAAAAATGTGTTTAGAATATTAGAAATATATTTTAAAAAGTTAATCATAAGTACATATGTTAGACATATTAATTAAGAAGTGGTGCACAGACACCCTGGTCTCCCATTAACTTAAAGTTACGTGGAAGGCCTTCGGTCAAAGCGTGTGCGGAGCTCTCAGCCACGTTTTTACTCATATTTTTTTAGAATTTCCGAAATTTACCCTAAATTTTTAGTAAACAAAGAGTATTTTCTCAAACTTTACCGAACTATAACTATTCCTAATACTTACAATTTTGTTGTATGACAGCAGAAAATTGGCCATTTTCTTCTTCATTTTAAACAATTTAGATATTAAACTTGTAAAGCAGATCATTTTGTTTATTAATTTGATGTAATAAAGCTTTTCTCCCCATAGACTTAGCAATGGATTTCTACCCATAGACATAGCATTGAATTTTTTAATAGACTTAGCATTGGATTTCTCTGCATAGACTTTGCATTGGATTTCTCCCCATAGACTTAGCATTGGATTTCTACCCATAGACTTAGTATGGGATTTCTCTCCATAGCCTTAGCATTGGATTTTTCCCAATAGACTTAGCATTGAATTTCTCCCCATAGACTTAGCATAGGATTTCTCCCCATAGACTTAGCATTTGATTTCTCCCCATAGACTTAGCATTGGATTTCTACCCATAGACTTAGCAATGGATTTCTCTCCATAGACTTAACATAGGATTTCTCTCCATAGACTTAGCATTTGATTTCTACCCATAGACTTAGCATTGGATTTCTTACCATAGAATTAGTATTGGATTTCTACCCAAAGACTGAGCATTTGATTTCTTTCCATAGACTTAGCATTGGATTTCTCCCCATAGACTTAGCAATGGATTTCTACCCATAGACTTAGCAATGGATTTCTACCCATAGACTTAGCATTGGAGTTCTCGTAATAGATTTAGCATTGGATTTCTCCCTATAGACTTAGCATGGGATATCTCTCCTTAGACTTAGCATTTGATTTCTCCCCATAGACTTAGCAATGGATTTTTACCCATAGACTTAGCATGGGATATCTCTCCATAGACTTAGCATTGGATTTCTCCCCATAGACTTAGCATGGGATATCTCTCCATAGACTTAGCATTGGATTTCTCCCCATAGACTTATCATTGGATTTCCCCCTACAGACTTAGCATTGAATTTCTACCCATTGACATTGCATTGGATTTCTACCCATAAACTTAGCGTGGTATTTTCTTCTATAGACTTACCATGGGAGTCGCCCACGGGTGGGTGGTAAAAGGACAAAACTATATACAAAATTCTTCGTATATTTTGTGAAAAATACACTCCTCTAATTCTCCATTAAGATTTTTGAAAGAAACGCCATTTTACCCTCCTCTAATACACCTCCATACGTTCTCAGACCTTGGCTACCCCTGTAATAAGCGTTCACTTATAGAAAACTATTTATAAACTAGAGGTAGACATAGATGAAAAGAATAGAATATTGAAGTCGAGAATTTGCAAAAATATCCCTCCCTCCCGGTAATGAGGATGGATGAAATTTGTGAAGAAAATGCAGAGAAAGGAACCTATCTACAAATGCCGTAAAATGTTTTTGGAAAATTTTTGAATATTTTTACGATTGTTGTGTATAATAGATAGCAGTTCTTGACACGGCTTTAATGTATTGTCAATTATAAGCGGTTTTTAAATAAGCAACAGCTTTTTAATTACCTTCACCTAGCATATTCCTTTTCTTTCAAATTGACCAAATTATAACCAATATGGTTTATAACCGGAGTTTTTATATCCGGTTTATACTGAATTCATCTTATTTTGGAATTTTTATAAATAACTTTACCTGTCATCTAAACATCTGGGTGTCGGCTGAATGCTGACCAGATCCCGACCCATTGTCATTCCGGTGAAATTTAAATTATCTATGATAAATGTTCAATTAAAGAATTTTGTGACCTGAGAATTTATTTTGTAACTTTATAATTTTTAACCTTTCCCAAGTCAATCAAAATAGCATCATTTTGAAACTTACAGTTTATCCTCTGTTTAAACGACTCTGATTTAAAATATTCCTTGTTTTAGTGAAAAAGAATGGCAGACTGAATTTTGAAAGTTCCTTGGTTTGAAAATGATTCAACCTTATAGACCTCTTTTCTAATATAAACTCGGTTATTCTCCGTCGATCGAAGTATCACTCAACTTAGTTAAACTTACCGAAGAGCAAAACGAGCTTTGAATGTACTTAAGTTATTTGGTAATAATTTTATTATTTCTTAGTTCACGTTAACTAGGTTCTATGAATTAACCTGACAATAATTTTGTGATTGCTTAATCACTATTGAAATTACAATTATTTTTCAACCAATAATTAATCTTCTTTAGCTTATTTCGACGATGAATTTATTAAATATCAACCAGGACACTCTCCTGATGTTAACCAATCTAATAATTTGTATTATCATAATAAGTTTGGTTATTATTTTCAAAAGCGTACCCTGGAAAATCTTCAAAACATTACAATTTTTATTTCAAAATCAAATTATCATGGTAAGTTCTCAGTGATATAACAAATTTTATTGACTTAAATGTGATTTAAAGAATTTGGCTGATTCTGAATGGAACCAAAGCATTGAACCTGATTTGGACTATTGTAGAGGCCTTAACGTCCAGAAAAAATTAACAGGATGGTTTCCCCTTTGCCTTTCAACAGAAATTGAAAAGGGTCAAATCAAAGGATTTAACGTTCATGGCAAAGATTTGGCAGTTTTCAGAGCCAGGAATGGAAATGTCCACGCTATGGATGCTTACTGTCCACATATGGGCGCATATCTACCAATAGGCGGCTCTGTTATCAGCACCGACAATATCCGGTGCCCATTTCACGGGTGGACTTTTAATGGTGACGGGGTTTGCACACACGTGCCCGGAATCGAAGGTATTTAAATAAATCATTTTCCACAGCAAACAAGAAAGTAACATGATGCTTTTACAGGAACAAATTTGCCAAAGACACAAATTAAAACCTGGAGATGTTTAGAAATAAATGGACTCATCCAAGTTTGGTATGATGAAAAGGGCGAAGCTCCAGGATGGTTTCCCCAAGAAATACCTAATCTAAATAAGCTTCAATTGACCAACAAATTAAAATTAATTCATCGAGGCCATTCTGAGGTATGTTACGAAGCATTCAAAATAAAGAAGCCCTCAATGGGCGGGTTTGGAAAATTAAAATGACAGTATAGTAGGAATGTGCAAGGAGAATTGCTTGAAATATCCCTTATGAAAACTGACTCTAGGGCACATACACATACACATACACACACACACACACACACACACACACACACACTATCATGTTTGGGTATAATGGTCAAATGTGTTTCTTATTTTAAGAAATTTAACCTAGCAAATATTAAAAATAGCTTAAGTGTTGCTTAATTAAGTTTATTAAGGCTTTACCTTACCGGAAATAAACGGAATTGGGTATTTAAGAATAAAGCGAAGGCTCTTTCGCTCGCCATTTTTAAAATAACCCCTCCCTATATTTCATGTAGATGCTGGTCTGAAAATGAGCCATTATCTTCCTTATATCACCCCTAGGTGATCACATACCCTGCATATCCTTTCACTATTGCTTATTATATTTTCCAAACGCTTGAGCCCTGAATAATAAAAATATTGAATTCTTTTGTTTTATAGGAAATTTATTACAATATGGCCGATGGCGAACATTTCAATACTGTTCACATTTCGCTATTTGGTTCGAGTGTCTCTTCACTCTCAGGAGAAGAAAATTATTTGTTCGGTTTTTTGTCCAAGATTTTTAAAGTTGGCTTCAAAATTGAAACAATTCCAGTGCCAGAAGTTCATCGATACAAGTTTAAGACAAAAGTGTCAATACTGGTTTTTGGTAAACCTGTTATTGATAATATATTTTTTGTCTTTAACCTGGATGGGCCATATACATGGCACTGGTCATATAAAGGGGCATTCCAAGATCAAAACAAGGTCACCGTTTCTGCCACAGTTATTCCATTATTTGGCCAAAAAAGCCAAATAATTATGTATAACTACCACGATTCAACATTTCTTGGAAGAATATTAGCCCATTTTTCTTTTCTTTTTGAAGCGTCACAGGTATGTTCATTTATATATCATTAATTGATACCGGCTAATGGATGATGGATGAATCCGGCTAAATTAGAGTCTGATAAGGCAGTCATTCTTTGAAATATTATAACCAGTTCAGGCTCATGAACGCTAATTATAGGAATATTTTATCTGTCTTCATAACTGTATTTATTTTTAACAAGCTGACAAAACATAAAAATTATTGGGGTAATTTTGGCAAAAATTATCTTTCCCATGGCTAGTTTAAAATACATCTAAAGGTGTATAAAGACTGTAATATGTCATTTTTAGTAATGTTTGTATTGTTAAAAATATCATATTTTGATTAATCTTTTCTAATATGTAAAACTATGAATAAATGACTCTTAGAGACTGTAATCATCAATATAACTACCATTTGACTTTATAAGGAGCAAAAAATATATAACCAAAATGAACAAAATAAATTGATTTACAGTTTATATTAATGTTCAAAACTATTTTTAACTAACCATGGGAATGATGATTAAAACCAGAGTTAGTTAGAAATATTAGATTACATGTCTGCTTCTTAAAAATACTAATTTCAAAGAAGACAATTTATGACCTTGCATAATAAGGTTAAGTCTATGAAAGAAACAGCAGATTAGGCCTTTGGGGAGACCATGTTCATGTTATAATAGTATGTTAGGACATATCAGATTATGTTTGGATAGGTTTTGAATGGTCAGGATAGTTTAGTGTAGTTTAGAAAGGTTAAGATAGGATTTAGTAATTTAGGTTTTGATTGATCATTATATTTTAGGATATGTTCAGGTATTATATATTGTCTTTGGATTGCTTTGTTAGATATCAAAGGAGTCAATTTAGAGGGAATTAGGTTTGAGGCAAACCCTTGTTTTATAACCGAATTTTTAAAAATGGACATAATTTAGACTATTTTTAATTATTTGTAATAATTACTCGCAGGTTTACAAGGATGGTCTAATCTGGACCAATAAGAAGTTCATGCAAAATAACAACTTTACTAAAAATGAAAAACCTCTTGTTGATATTGTCAGATGGTTCAAGCAATTTGAACCTAAAAATTGAATGGAATATTATAACAAAACATTTATTATAATTTTAATTTTAAAGTCTTATTCATTATTAGATCAATCTTTGATCAAATCATTTGTATTTGTATTTGAAATATAATTGTCTAAAACTGAAAACATTATTTAAAAAATGGTTCGGAAATAATCTTGTAATTTTTCAAAAGTTATAATAAATTTAATGGAAGACTGTTGGAACAGCTCATCGCTTCTTCTTTAAGACACCGACAGAGGCTAAGTATTGAGGACACAAAAGTGTATAATAAAAACTATTTATTTTATTGAGGCATAAAAATACAAGTAAACTGATTGAATACTAAAAACTAAGTGTTAGATAGAAGTGCTATGAAAAATTAACAACATAGCTGCTCTAGGGTTAATCATACATTGAATAGGGTTTGTTAGGAAAACAATTAGGGTTCGTTGACAGGATGTTTGTAAAAAACATTTCAAATGCAAGAGTGAAATGCAAAATTAAAAATACTTTATTTGGTTCACAAAAATTAAACATAAATCCCTTATTTCAATATTGAATTGGGGTTTCGGATCAGTATTTATGATAAAAATTCGATCCATTATTCATTTTTATTCTGAACTGACGGTTAAAACACTCCGCTCCCGAAACAACTTATCACGGTTTATCCACTAAAATAAAATACGCTAGTGATTATCGAGTGTGTGATCTATGTGATTTTTAAGACATTTAATTTTGAAAGAAGATGTTATTACCAAAAAAATGTTATACACGAGAGTATTATTTTCCCATTAAATAAATCACAAAAAATATTGAACTTTAAAATATTATATGAAATAAACAAATACGAGACCACTGAACCTCAACTATACACTAAGGGTCCAAATATCGTGATGCTGATAATTGTGAGTGCCTAGTAACTATAATTAAAACTTAAATATTTAGTTAAATTGAATTGATTATTATAATGTTCATTAAATACATATTTATTACTTTCAAGTTGAAAGTTTCAACACATATAAAACTGAACACGCTCTTTGAATGTATTTATGCTTGAGCATAAACAAGATACAATTTTGGGGTTCGTTGAGCTGCAGTGGGCTAGACTACAATATAATACTCTGTAATTTAATAGATCAGTTTCATTTCAATGCACATTCGAATGACAGACCAGATCTTGAAAGAAGGTCATGAGTAAAGTGAGCCAGGAAAGAAATTCGTGTGAATTGTATTCATTGATGCAAATTAGTGCCATTGATTTGAAATATTGATGACAAGACAAATACTTCTTCTATAAAGATGACCCGCCACATCGATTATGGCTACAATTCTTGTTAAATTAAATTTTATTTGATTTTAGTTTGACTTACTGTAGATATCGAAATAACAAGTTGATTCAGATTGATTCAAATTGACTTTCCATCAATATCTAAAGTTATGCTCCGTTTTTCAAATGATACAAATTTAAGGCCACAGACAACAAGCCATTGGGCCAACAATCAAGTGCTGTAGTAACAAAACTTAACTAGATCTCAGTTCTGAAATTCGATTAACTTCAGGAAGTAAACTGCCATGAGTGAAATTATCTAAGTACAATAAACATTTTAGTATTGATCAGAATGTGTGAGCACTCACTTCATAACATCGGAAGTAATTAATAGTAAATAACTTCCAACACGAAAAGCCGACCCT
>JAQIWP010002578.1:0-10571 GCA_034695525.1 Euzetes globulus
CATAGGGGTTTAGCGAAAATAAATAGGAAATCAAGCAAACAATAACACTGGTAAGGTTGACCAAGAAAATTTTTGCTTTAAACTTATCATTTCATGTCTTCAGGGTGAGTCCAGTGTCTTGGGGTCGGCCCGAAACTCACCCAATCGGTTTGATTTACTGATGAATAACATCAGTCAATTTGAAAAGGAATACCTCATCAAACGGTGCCAATTGGCCGTTCAGAATGAGGACAGCTATGATAGCATATGTCAAGTCCTCTCCGATGATGTCAACGAATACCTAATCTATCATAAGCCGTGGACAGTCACTGTGGTGGTCATCTACTCTAAAGAGGGCGGCTTCCTAGTGAGTGGGGCCGACAAGTCTTTCTATATTCAATTCGACAAACTTGTGATCGCAATCTTCACTTAAACTTATTCTGATGATCTATTAGATGATTAGCAATATCTAGATTAATGAAAATGATCTTTATTTGACTTTTATTTGTACCAGCTCTTTGCATTTATCAATTTCATTTCTTTGGTAATTTCGATCGATATTTGTATTCATTCTTAATATGACTTCAATTCATTGCTTTTGTATTTCAATAAAACTTTTGTATTTTGTTTGTAAATAATTTGTTTTATTGAATGTGATATCAATCATAAGTCACGGATTGAAAGATCTCGAGTCGTTGAAATGTTTAGACCAAGATAAAAATTAGTTTACTTGTGATAGATTTCAGCAGATATCCACAAATCCAGTGGTCATTCATTTGGTATTAGAAGAGTTTTATTTTTCAATTTTCAAATTATTTAAATTTTATTTAATCACGTTTTGCCCAAGTAATGTTAACCATGATAACTTTGAAACTTGTAAATTATAAGGAAGTGCTTTCAGGGAATGTCTGGTGTGTTGGCGTCGGCCCGAAACGCAGTCAATCAATACGTAAATAATAAGCTTTTTATCGTTGTTGAAGTTATTTAGCTTAAGCTTTAAAAAAGTCGAAAAACCCAGTCCCTTGCTGCTCCCTTTGGTTAATTTTGATTTTCACTCCCTTTGCAATCCCTTTAATCCCTTTACTTGATTAATTTAAGCCAATTTTTTGTTAAATGACATGTTTCAAAATATTGACTACAAATTAAATGTTAGATTTAATTAATCGATTCGTTGACTTTCACCTCCATTTCTATTATTTTAATTTTCAACTCATTGTTCACTTGTTTAACAGTTATTTATATTTCTTATAAAATTAGTTGCATTTCTAGACAATGCTTTTAAATGATTGACTTTTGAGCTCAAATATTGGCTTACAGTTTGTATTTCATTTGCTTTTTATTTGCTTTCGGAGCAAAGGGATTATAAAGGGAGTGACGACACTGAATCTGATTCCCTTGCTGCTCCCTTTCCTTTAATTTTTTTCGCAATCCCTTTCCAATCCCTTTAAGGGAGTAGGGAGTAAAGGGACTGAAAGGGAGTCGGGATTCAATTTTGGGAGCCTAATTGTAATTGCTAAATCTATTATGATAGTTTAAACCTATTTTTACCTAGAATAGTTTATGTTTACTCATTTCAAATGCTATGTGGATAAATGAGATTGTCAAGTTTAAGGGATGTCTTTGCCATCTCTAAATTAATTGTCAAATATAAATATATTGATATTAACTTTTCCGCTGCCAACTGATCCAATCACTGCTAATAATTCTCCTGATTTTACGTCAACACTGATCTCATTAAGTGTGGGCTCAACCATTTCCTTGTAATTGAAAAATTATTTAGAAGATAAGATTAGTTTCAAAAAACAAGACTGACATCATTCCAACGGGCGGTCATGTCTTTTATATGGACTCCTTTTGGGACAGTCTCGTTGTGTTGAATGCCATTTCCATTTGTGGCCAATTCTTTATCAGCAACTGATTTAGATTTAGATGGAACCGTCTCCAACAATTTTGGGTCAATTTCATCCAGTAATAAGAATTTCTAGAATATAAATTAGAGTAGCATTGAAACATGGTTAGCTTAAATGTAAAAATGTCTGATTTTTGACCGACATAACCAAAAAATCCAAAATTTAACTAAGACATGGGCGGCTCATTTCGCTAGCTGGACCCATGGGGGAAGGGGGTATTTTTTAGTTTTAAGGTGGAAATAAAATACAGCCCCATATCGGCACCCTCTGTTTTACACACCCTCAGGTCTTAGGCGTTGGCCTATGGATGCTTTCACAAGCAATTTAAAATAAATGGTCAATTAGTCGACATAATTGTTGCACAGAATGGTAGTCAAAATTGAAGAATGAGAAATTGTAATGAGCGAACCTTGATCCTACTGCAGGCTACCATCAATTCTGCAGTGGCAGCTATAGCTGTGGGAAACTGTTTGGTGACAGTTATCCTCATGGTATTGAAAAAAGCCATTGTGACGAAGACTGCTTCAGCGGTAAGTGTTTTGCCGATATAGACATAAGTTATAAAACAGGCAAATAATATAATTCTTGAGGCAACGAAATAGAAGGACAAATTGATTGCTTTTAGAAAACTGGACTGTCTTATTTTTATCACTTCTTTTCTATTTGAGTAATGTGATTAGAATTGGATAGATATACTAGTTTATTATGAGCTTACTTTCTGGCCAATGCGACCAACTGTGCGAATGGCTTTTCCCAGGTATACATTTTTATGACTCGCATTCCAATAATGATTTCGTTCATAATTCTGATCCTATTGTCAGTGAGTTGTGCAGTCTTTCTACGAACACTTTGAAAACTCCGACCCATAAGGCCCTGAAATGGAATAAAAAGGAGCAGAACTACCATACCCGCCAAACAGGCCCAACTTAGATATTCCCATAACAAAAAAAGTATCAGGGCCGACTGAAGGGGCGCCACAAACCATGAGTGAGCACTAAAAGCAAACTTTTTGGAAAATTTCAAATGAAATCTAATTGAATGGAATGAATGCCCTCTTTGACAGACCTCGTCCAGTCGGTTCACATCATTGGACATCAGATTAAGTATTTGGCCGACAGTTGTCTTTCCCAAAGCACAACGACTTAATCTCATTGACTGGAGAATCAAATAATCAACTTTTATTCAATTGTTATGAGACTAACCTTCTTATACATGAGTGCAATGCAGGCCACTCTCATTCGCATTCCAGTCTTCACCACATAAGTCAAATTCAAGTGATTGAAAGTGACGAAAAAAGCTGAACAGCCGACCACTCCAGCGGCTGACCAGGAGGCTGTTGAATAATCCACTTCACCCTCAAAGTATCGGACAACACGACCAAGAAGTATCGGTTGACTTACTCTTACAACTAATTCCTTTAAATTGATTTAATGAAGTTTACAAACAGAATATTACAATTAAAACAATTACTTGAAATAAGAAAACCAATATTAAAGGAATGAATTCCAATCCAAATGCTTTGAAAAGTGCGCGAAATAGACTCGGATTCTTCTTTTTCAGCTCTTTATTCCACTGACTTCATACAAAATTGATGCAAAGTTAACAATGGTCATACTTATAGACGCGCACAGAGCCATTTGAGAGCCATTTGAAAGAGCATTATTGCAGTACAAAACACTTGACACATAGAATATACAAACCTACCGTATCAAATGATATGAGTAAGAGATTGTGCATGGTTCAAAACCATCTATTCAAAAAACTAGCCAGTGTGCATTTGCTTGAAAGAAAAGTAACAGTATGTTTGTTTGAATGGTATTGGGTTTAAAGCTTATCTAGCAAACAACAATAAATCAGTCAAGATGTTTTGAACCCTAATTGAAAACTTGGGCATGTATGGTCATACTTATAACCAGGGGTTAAAATCAAAGTCCTTTTAAACAAACGTACAGAGACTATTGTTTAATTTTCCTTAAGAAAGACTTACGGAATACTCTTATTCAGAGATGGTCAATAGGGGGCTGTATTTCGTTTCCCCCGTAAACTGAAAATACCCCTACTAGCTAGCGAAGGGAGCCGGCCTTATTTTAGAATTTTTAGGTGATGTCGACCAAAAATCAGACATTTTTGCAAATGGCAGCCGGAAAATCCGCCATTTTGTTCTTTATTTGAAGGATTGAATTATAAAGCTAATTTAGGCATAAAAACGCCGGAAATAAACATATTTTAGAAGAAGACTTCCGTTTACCATTTTACCCCAGAGGACTTTTGGCATTTGGTGTTTACCCTCCTAAAAATTTTTCATTGGCCGTCTCTACTCTTATACATATTATTTGAAATGTAATATTTGAAATTTTCAAGTAATCTTTTGGGTTTGCAATAATGCTCTTTCAAATGAAAAATAAATGAAAAGTTTGTCAGCTTTGGTCAAACAGATACAATCCATCTTCGAAATAACGGAATCAGTGGTACAGCAAATTTTTGTCAGTTGAATCGAGGTTCCGTAAAACGAGTTCAATAAAAAAGCTTCAGAATGAATGAGAAATATTGCTATTTATTATTCTTATTTTTTTAATGTTTTAGTTCTGTTGCTATATATTTCATTAATGAATTGTTATGTAAAGTTTTAAACAAATTTGAACAAACTATTTTTCTGATCAATTAGCTTGAGTCATATATTTTCTAATAGCACTTAATGGTATCTTACATTTAACTGCTTGATACTTCTTTATTTTTATTTAATAATTTCTATAATTATTTTTTTTATAAAAAGATTTTTCATCTTTTTATCAGACATTTTGTAAACAATTGAAAAATAATTCAAATGTTTCTCAATTTTTATTTTAGTTCAGTTTTGATACAGAGATTCCTTTATAATGAGGTAAAGGATATGCTATGCGTCCGTCAAATCAAGAATTCGGTTATTTATGATTGACTTATTGACAGGTATTATAAAGTTTAAGCGCCATATGAGCTGCCGGTGCAACAAAAAAATCTGTCCACTAAATCAAAATTCCGTTAAATAGTGGTGCCTGATTTCGAGGATGGATTATACTAGATAAATTGTCTATTTTATTAATTACATCTCAAGCTTAGCCTTCACTCTATGAGATTCGTCTTTCTGTGGACATCTATATAAGTCTTTGAATTCCAGGTCCTTTTTGTGTCCTTTTATGTAGATTTGCCAGACCCAACTTCAAATAAACACAAAGTGAAATATTATATTATATTATATTATTACTTCGATATCAATATCATCATGAACATTTTTATTGTAAATCAAAATTAGTAAAAGATTGAATCAGAGGTTGGCTCAAAATGAAATTATTAAAAACCCTGTCAAGTTTATTTTTAAAAATATTCTTGAGGGTCATAAGTAGAGCGTGAGTAAATATGGTATCATTTTTACCTGAAAAATAGTTTTGAAATTGGATTCACCCTGTCCCAAGGCGTGGGGCGCTTAATTTGTTCTTCTACTTCCATCACAATTATTGAAAAACTGATGAAAATTATTTTAGTGTATATTTGAACAAAACTTAATTAAAAGCGAAAGTGTTTTATAAAATAAAGATAAGAACATAAAACGTTTAGTTATTAACTGAGAATTCAATAAAATTCAGATAACATTTGTAGAATCGTAAGAAAAGATGTAATAAAGTTTAAGTCAATAAAATTTATTACATTATAGTAAAAAAACAGTAAAAATTAAATTTCCTTGGAGCAAAGGTGGGCAATAAAGGCAAATTTCTTTTTCCTTCTCCTCCGTAAAATGAAAATACTCTCTCCGGTGAGCGAGGTTGATGAAATTCTCAGGTTCATCAATCAATTCAGCATGCACGAATTAATAAGAGTCGATATAATATTTACTTTCTTTAATATCTTGACTTTATCCTTTTTAGAGTGAAAACTTCAAGTTATATAATAAAAAATTTATATTTCTAACTTCAGCTTGATGAGCTCTATTAATTTACCTAAACATTTTTTCCTTAAAAATGAAATATATTGAGACGATCTTATTTCACTCTGCATTTGAAATGTTTTTTATAAACATCCTCTCTTCTAACTCTAATTGTTTTAATGACAAATCCTTGCTGATCAATGTATGATTAATACACCCAGTTATGTAATACCTATGCATGCATTCCTTAGGCCGCACTATCGGCTAAAACTGTGTTTTTCATAGCACTTCTCTCTAACACTTAATTTTTACTCTTCAATCAGTTTAGTTGTATTTTTATGCCTCAATAAAAGCAATAGTTTTTGTTATGCACTTTTGTGTCCTCAATACTTGACCTCGGCCGGTGTCTAAAGAAGAAGCGATGAGCTGTTCCAGCACTCTTCCACCACTATAACCTACCAGAGTTGTTTTGGTTTAAACCTGACAATTTCTGAGCAGTCACAATATATTTAATATGCAGATTTATATTAATTGCATTACAAGTTTTGTACCTGAACGTCTACTGTTTGAATGATAAGTCAGTGGCTGTTGGCGGTTAGAATATTTTTGGGGAGGGGGGGGGAATGACGCCTAACATAAAGTCTAATGAAAAAGGTATATTAAAGTGTAAAATAAAGACATACAATCTCAAAATTTTCCTTCTAGGGGGCCAAGTACGTTCGCCCCTCCCCTTGTTGACCCTTGAACAACCCTAACCTTAAATGTTGTGCTGAACTCTTAATTTATCTCAAATGAGCATGGTGTAGAAAATTTTCCTGTTGTTTAATAATTAAACTTTAATCATAAGATTGATATCAAAACATTATCTGATTTTAATTGTGATTAAAGTTATTTTGAGACTAATCTAGTCAATGAATTGGAAAATTGTCGATAAACTCAAATTAATTCATTATTTTTTGAATAATAAAACATTTTTTCATTGATTTTTACTTGTTAAATTTAGATGACAGTGCAATTTAATACTCGGTAGGGAAGTGATGGTCCTTATATTTGAATTAATTAGTAGAAGCCCTAAAATTGGGCCAAAAACTGTTGTAAATCAAAATCGAAATGACTGTAATTTTAATTTCAGCTGATCCTTCACTTTTCGAATCCCAAGATCATCAGTAAATTAATTAAATAAATTATACAAAAAACTAAAAGACTACCAGGGTTAAGACCCTGAATTTTAAAATATTAAGTCAATGTATTATGAAGATAACAACCTAGGATCGCTAAAGTCTAATGTACTGGGCTAAAATCCAGGATTTTTAAGGCCAGATAAAACGATAACCAGTTTGAAAGGTTGATTACAATTACATATTTGAGCTTGATATTTGGAAAAGAAAATAATTTAAAATTAAATACTACTTTAAGGACGGGGAGGCGGGGCTTAATTTTTTTGATATTTTAAAAGTTCCAATTTATTCTCTCTTAAAGAGATATTGAATGACAGAAAACGTTTCAAACGTTTCTTATTGAAATTGATTGAAAACTTTTATTCTATCTTTTTCTTAGTCTTCTTTCTTAGCCTTAGATTGAAAGTTGGCCAACAGTTGAATTTGGTTAACAGTTATTGAAGTAGCAAACACCAAAAATGGAAATGTGCCTAGCATATCTACCAGTTACAAACATTCAACTACATTTGTATATTTAAGGTATAAGTAAAATTACAGGATCATTACACCTTGCTACTTACTGATAAAATTTAGCTAATTTAAAGTTAATTTTTTTAAAGGCAAGCTCGTTTAACTTTTAGATAAATATAATGTTTGGTCAGTTACGGCGTTGTATTTTAGAATTTATTTGAAATTTTAAAATTATTGTTTATTAATAAAAAAAAGTCAATTATTTCTGAATTAATAATATCTAAATTTCTAATCAATTTTCGAAATAATATTTATGAGACACGAAAGTGATATAACAGGTCTTTAGAACGAATGTAGGCGTCCTTCGCCTCAATTGGTTTGGTTTCATAGAAAACCAACAAATATTGCAAATAGTTATAACTCTCTCCTAATTGAATGTCATATCAGAACGTCTAGCAATAGACAAAGTTTAGTGGAAAACCTAATCCGTAGTGATTTTTCTTCAAATATTTGTGTTATTAAACTAAAAAATGTTGACAATAATCGTGATAATGAGTGTGTTCCTCAGTAGCACTTATGCTGGTCAGTGTCCATTTGCTGGTTTATTGCTGGCTAATTACCTTAACAAAAAAATTATTGCTTTATTAGCTTCGATGACTCCTATGGTTGAGTTTGTTGATGGCTATAAAATTCCCATTTTGGGTTTGGGCACATATCAAATGACAGATGACCAACAGGTAATGAGCAGGGTGCTTAATGATGCCATTGATGTCGGCTACAGACATATCGACACCGCATATATCTATCAGAACGAGAGACTGATTGGAAAGGCGTTGAAGCAAATGTTTGAGACAAACAAAACTAAACGCGAAGATTTGTTTGTGACGAGCAAAGTGTGGAGCACTTACCATAAGAGGTCGGCTGTGGTGGAGGCCCTCAAACTGTCTTTGAATAACTTAGGTTTAGATTATTTGGATCTGGCTCTAATCCATTGGCCACTGGCTCTAAGACCGGGAACTGGTTTCTTGTGGCCTCTCGACCCAAACAATAATACATATGATGTGAATATCAGTGTTGTCGAGACCTGGAAAGGTATGGAAGACGCTCACAGATTAGGTTTGGCTAAAAGTATAGGTGTTTCTAATTTCAATTCTGAGCAATTGACTCGAGTCTTGAGACAATCTTCAATAAAGCCTGTCGTCAATCAGGTATGCAATTGATTATTGATAAGTGAGGGCTAATCTCAAGTGATTTATTGAAAATGTTTGATATTTTAAAAGATCGAAACCCATCCGTATTTAAATCAACAAAAATTAGTGGAATTTTGTCACAACCATAGCATTCAAGTGACGGCTTATTGTCCCGTTGGAAAAGGCGATCAACAGCTCTTGAATGAAACTATTTTAGTTGATATAGCGGCCAACCATAACAAGACTGTTGCACAAGTGATGCTTCGATGGCTCATCCAAAGAGATATTATAGCGATTCCAAAAACATCGAAAAAAGAGAGACTTATGGAAAACTTCAATATTTTTGACTTCCAGTTAAGCGATGAACAGATGACCCAAATATTCACTTTGAATAAAAATCAAAGATTTATAAATCCAAAGCAATCCCTTAATAATCCAGAATATCCTTTCTCTATCCCGTATTGATAATTGTCCATGTCGCTTGACCATTGATAATTGCAAATATTATAAAGAGACCACTCAAGTGGTTCAGCAAAGAAACCCCTTATTAGAAAATTTTAAAACCCATCATATTTACTGTTGAAGCGACAAGTATTTAGACTTTTTGTCATAACTATATAAATCCCCTAATATTCTTAATTTTGAGGACATTTGTGTGAAATATATTTTAGAAGCTTGGATTGCCCTGATAAATATGTTTATAATAAAATAATTCGCAAATTGTATTAAATATACTATAAACAAATCAATCAATTTTTATTTTTAATAAAATTAAATGAATTTTCATTATAATAAACTAATAATAAATTTGTAATTAGTTTGAATTAAAATATTTGGGATTTAAAATTTCATCTTGCAATAAATGTTATAATAATTATTCATTGCTCTGTTAAAGATACAGTCAAACTTCTATAACTCGACAATAGGACGGGAAAAACTGATGTCGAGTTGGAGAGGTTGTCGACATAGAGAGGGTTTTTATAATAGGATTGTATGGGAGCGAATTTGAAACCCCCTTCAAGTTATAGAGGGTGTATGACTTATAGAAAGAGGTGTCGAGTTATAGAGGTTTGACTGTAAATCGGTTAAAAGTATTCGGAGTAATAGCTTAAATTGTTGGTAATTTTCCATATTTTCAATTCAAACCTTTACTCTCACGAAAATCAAGTTTTTCTTCTATTTATTTTATCATTTTAATAGATATGCCAAGTATATAATATACTAAATGACAGATTTGATTGGATCCCAAGTTTAATTTATTCACATTCTTAAGTCAAAAACAATTTAAAGTTAAAAATTAAAATAAATAGCCTTCTAATGGATTGATAAAATCAGTCATTTAATGAGAATTATTTTTATCAATTTCAGAGAGTGATAGATAAAAACAAATTTACCTTAATTGAAAAGCAGCCTTGGTTCCAATTGAAAGTTATCTCTTTTGTTTACAGACTCAAATTTTAAATAAAAAAGTTATCAAAGTTAAAATTGTTGAACTTAGTAATTTTAGAAAGTTTCCAAAAACTTACAATTACCTTGATGGTTAAACAATCTAGGAGGTTTCAGACAAACACATATGTTGCTCATGGTTCATATTAGTGACCAATATTTTAGAAAATGAACAGAATTCAACTCAATAACTGAATGATAGATTAAATGTGACCAATAATTATATTTATTGTAATTTTTGCTCTAATAATTACAATAGAACTCAAGATTTTATGAAATTTTGGATGAGTTCATCAAATTTCTTTGACCATTTTAGGGATTTTTAGGAGAGGCTTCTCTAATTATTTTGAATAAAAAATTGTTCTTTAGGGCTTATTATAAATTTAAAATAAAAATCAAATGACTATAATAGTGCCTTATTTAGGGGTCTAACAGAATTGAACAACACAGAATTGAACAAACACAGAATTGAACAAACACAGAATTGAACAAACACAGAATTGAACAAACACAGAATTGA
>JAQIWP010002579.1:0-10570 GCA_034695525.1 Euzetes globulus
TATTCAAGTATAAATCTCTTCTTTCAAATCACGATATTTTCAATCTTCTTTTTCGAATTTCAGACAACGATCTAGGTGCTTCAGCATACTCATAAGCCGATATAAATTAGCCTAACCTCTTTAAAATTAGATGCTTTACAAATTGGCGGCGGTCAAATTATCCTATCGCAGTACATGCCCAACCAGTTGCCTATTCAGTAAAGATAATAGTCCATCCCATAACAAATGATTTAAATATTTTTATTACAAATATTGTAGGCAAGTTTATATAAAAAAAATATGAGTCAATCAATATCCTGTTTATAAATCTGAAAAATGCACTTCTTATGAATGTTATGAATTGTTTCTAATCTAACTAGAATTGTATAACCAGTCGGTGTCTATCACTCAATGTGTGCACACAATGTCTTTGTAATGTAACTTTTAGGAACTTTTAATAAATGTTGTAAGCAAGCAAAATTCGTACTGCCTACAATATATTCATTTTCAAATGATTACTATCTTGGGCTCTCTTCAGTACACCAATGAATTTATTTATTCCAGTTGCACTTTCGTGTTTAAGTATGCCTATACATCTTAAATTAGCCACCATAATAAAATTGTTATTTTCATAGATATCATCTATAGTTTTAACAATTGGCTCCAATTTCTGATTTGCATAAGTATTCAATAAAAAGCCATTGAATGCCTTGGTCAGTATTGATGCACTTTTAAGCCATATCGTAGCTATGACCAGTAAAATCATTTTTTAAATAAATTTTATAACTATGTAATTTTTAAAATAATTTAGGCGAGAAAAGTTCTGTTGATTGTGAAGTTAACAAATTTAATTCCTCAAAAATTATGATGATGATTGACTTATAACCAATGAGAATATTCAGGGTAATTATTATCATAATGGATAGAATAAAAATTAAATCCAGATCTGCAAGATAACAAAAAAAGGACTCATATAATTAAGTTAATTATAAGTAGCTTTCAAATAAGATTTGCATACGTATGCGTCAAATAAATAGATCAAGTCAAAATAACTTGATTTTCTCGCCAATCTTAAACCGGAAATAATCTCAATGTTGTAATAACGAATAGTCAAAAATTGAACATTAACATTTTTATTACCCAAGATATAGTTAATCAACGATATTTAGTAGCCACGAAGTGTGTACTAGAATAAAGAAATATTTTTTCATTAAATAAAAATTATTTATATTTTCAACCAAAATAATGTATTTTTATATTGATTGGTAGATTTAAAATTAATAAAAATAAATTAACCTCTACTACTTAATTTATCTGAACGATACTCTATTTAATAATTTTTTCCTAGCCAGTTTCTAAAGTTTTTTTTATGACAAACTATTTTAAAAATTATATACTCTGAAAATTCAATGAAAATATGCATGCTGACTTGTCATGAATTTGTCAATTATAAATGAATAGGAAAAAAATGAAATTGATATGAACTTATTTGATTATGCTAGGTCATAATGTGTCTTCATAACTGTATTTATTTTTAACAAGCTTAGAAAAAATAAAAATTATTGTGTTATAAAGTTTAATGTTTAGATAATTTTATAAATATTTAATCACAATATAAATTACCCGTTTTAAATGTACCCCGATTAATGTTGGGTTATCATCCAACTTGGTCAAACAATGGAAAATTTGATTGAAGTTGATTAACGTTACAGGAAAGATGTTATAAACATAATTTATTATTTTGAAAGGTGTATATAAAGCATTGTATTCTAGAATATAAAAAACTGAGATAATGACTAAAATGAATTTTAATAAGTTTACATTCAAATTTAGCCGAGACAATAAATATTCAACCAGTGATTTTTTCATAGCTTCAATTGTGTCTAAAAATTAAATTATAATTTAACATTTGAGAATTGCTATTTGCTTTTGTGCTTTATGATCCTGAGTGGGATCCAAAATTGGCATAATATTGTTAAAGATCCTTAAAATTTAAATATTTAAATTTACATTTATAAATATATTTAATAAACTTATAAAAATCTTTAATCAGATTTGGTCAATGACAAGAAATGGATTATAGAGGGTTCTTTTTTATATTCGTCCCTTAAAACAGGCCATATTTTGGTAATGTCAGCTAAAAATCAAACATTTTTACTAATGGCTGCCAAATGTCCCCTATTTTGTTCTTTATTTTAAGGGAATAAGCTTTAGACTTGAAGATCAGCATTATTATTATTATTATAGCCTTACAGAAACATTCCCCTAATTTCACTCAGTTGGGGCCAGACTTTGAGCTATGTGAAATTATAGAATGTGAAAATAGACAATGTGATTTCATAAGATTAAATCAAAATAATGCATTTTATAAGCTTATTATTTTTTGTGGAGTTCAAAATATTAGACTTAAAATGCATCTGAGCACTAAAATTGTATAAGCAAGGTAATTTTACAAGATATTTGATAAATATATGGCGAGTAATAAATATTTCCTAAATTTACCCTGAACTTTAAGCTAAAATTTAAGGCATAAACTAATTTGTGAAAATAAAAGTTCATATTTTTATTGTTGTTTCTTAAAATCAGTGTGATTGTGAAAATAAACAAATGTGAAATTAGTCATATACCTTAACATAGGTCCCAAACCGGGTCTGTGGTCGATGGTGAAATTAGACAACTTGTGAAATTATACAATGTGAAAATATGAGAATGTTTCTGTATTAGGCTAATTTAGGCTAAAATACAGAAAAAGGGCTTATTTTAGAAAATGGTTTTATCCAGAACTTTTTCGGTTTCCATTTTTACCCTATCCCATACCCCAACAACTTTTGCCGACATTAAAAACATTGATAAAAGTGCCTGTTAAGATTTATTTGAACAAATATAATATTTAGAAATTTTTTTTCATTATTTTTTATAAAATTATTATTTAAAATGATTATATTTTATAATTTCAGAAATTAACATAACTGTTGCTAAGGAGATGCCAGTTAATAAACATATTATCCCATTCTTGAACAAGTTGTCAATGTTAATTGATTCAGGTCCTTCTTCAATATTCAGTTTATCTAATTTTTCCTGCCAATGTATTATTCGATATAATCTTTCCTCAAAATGTTGTCTGTGTATTTCAAATCCACCTTCGTGTACCTGCTTAAATCTAAATTTGAAATTAAATTTCAGTTTGTTTAAAATTAATTCCAATCTTACAAATAATCCATTTGCTTTGCTAGATAATGTGTTTTATGCACGAAAAATTGTGAAAATGCAATATAATACTTTTCGTCAGAAACTGAAAAATGATCTATCCAATCTTGGTTAATTGAGTGAAGCATTAAATCTTTTTGAATAGTAGTATAAAGCAAAATAGATTTGCCCATGATCATTGATTTAAAATCTTCTAAATTTATAATATACTTCCCTTCAATAGTTTTATTCAGGATTTTCATAAATCTTTCTATTCCTGGCGCATTTTGGCTTTTAAGTTGCCATATTAAATTTTTATGAGTTATTACCGGCAACTCATTATTAGCCTGAATATCTTCCACGGTTTTAACAATTGGTTTAAATTTCCTAATTGCATAAGTATTCAATAAAACGCCATTCAGTGCCTTGGTCAGTATGGACATGCTTTGTAGCCATATAACAACTATAATAAGCACGGTGATTCTTTTAAATGCATTGTATTTCAGCAAATTATTAATCAATTGGGGTGAAATAAATTCTGTGGATTGTGATGTTAATAATCTTATAAATTCTTCAATGCCTTTTCTAAACATAAATTCATTTTTTAACAATAAGCCAAGAACAATTATTATGCATAAAGATGAAACGAAAATAGATATCCAAATCTGAAAATAAAATTTTTATTAAAAATTATTTAAATTAGCCACATACATTTAAATCAAATAATTTTGCGAATCCAAAGTGAGTGGATTTTCGCGCTAATTCCAAACCGGATATTATTTCGAAAACAAAAGAACTAGACGTTGTAGTTTTTAGAGCCAAATTACTAAATATCTGTCTCTTTACCAAGCTTATTGTATTCTAGAAAATTAAAAAAATTGAAATTTGCCTTGAAAATGGATTTTAATAAACTTACCAAATATATTTCTTCGCTATGATAGAAAAATACATTCAAATTTTTCCGACACAATAAATATTCAACCAATGATTTTTCGTAACTTGAAATATATCCCTAAGATTTAAATTATAATCAAATAATTATTTTCAAAGGAAAACGATTAACAGCCATTTGTGATTTCCACCTAGAATGATTATTAGCGGGTATTAAAGCAATTCCCAAAGTAATATGTTAAAAACTAATCCTAGTTGTCAATTTAATGAAAGAAGGCACTATTTCTAAGAAAAGAGTAAATAAAAGGGGAGATTAATCTGAATGGATATAGATTAAGTTTGACTTTAACATTAGTTTTTGAGTTTCTAAAGTCAATATTGTTTGTTTCAAATAAATTCAATTGTGATTTTTATATATTTACTTATAAATAAAAATGGTGAATTAATTGATATCAACCAGGAAAACAATAATTAAGGAAAAAGCTATGATTTAAATGCCCAAACCCAACAGCTAATAAGATGAATATTTGAAAAATTATGCGACAAATATAGTAAAAAGTGTAAAAAGAATGTTACAAGCAAGGACTATCAAAAATATTATTGAATTAACTGACATTAGTGAGAAGAAATTCAAGGAAATCTGTCCAAAACCAAAGGAACAATTGATAAGACAAATAAAACAGTATAAATTCAATTCTAATTATGGTAATTTTGGTAATAATTTTGTTAAAACAATTTCCATCTAAGACATTTATAAATAATTGAAAATATGCATTTTTCATTTTATTCCGAAGAAAACTAAATATCGACCTAAAAATACAATCCCTATCCAATAGATAAAGACATTGTTCAAAATCAACTGGTTAATTTCAACAAAAATTACATTAATGCGTCAATAAGTGATCTAATTAATGTAAAATCAGTTGACTTGAATTTTGAAATTTGTTCATAATCAACTTTTTATACATTAATGTATAATATTGGGCTTAAAATTTAATCAATAAAAATATATAAACAATTAAAATAAAAATTTATAAACAATTGTTTTAATGGAAAGGCCAGACAGTGTTGATAAAAGAAAATATCTAGTGCAAAAAAGATCAAGGAATTAAAATACCTAGGAAAAGCAATTGTTTATCTATGCGAATCGTATATTCAATCATTAATGAATAAAAATAGTGTTTTAGATATTAGTTATCCAAATTGTAATTTTCAATTCTGTTACTTTAAATAGCCAAGATATTTAACAAAATGTTTTCTATTACTAAGTTTTTGATGGCGATCTACCACAAGGTAAATTTTTCATCAGCAAGGGAACTAGGTTTTCTATTATTTACACTATAACTAAAAATGGATTGATTAAAGGAACCAGGGATATTGTTCTCAACTAAGAAATAGACTGAAGTTACTTTCAAACTTAGCTGGAAAACTAGTAAAAATCTAGAAATATCTAGCCGCTCAATTCTCCTGCTTGAAAATGCGCCAGCCTATAAACATTTATTAGAACAAATTGCAACGAAACGAAATAACATCCTAAACATTAAAAGATGGTTTACCGCAAATCAAATTGAATTTCCAGAAACATGCTTAAAAACCCATCTATCAGAACTTGTGAAAGTCTTTAAAATGCAGACAAACGTGACTAATTTGACTGGATAGAATATTAGGTTATTAAAAAATACAAACAAAAAAATAGAAAAACAATTAATTTTGGAAATCATTTAAATGTTATTATTTTTAATTAGGTAAGACTTCCGCCATATCACTACCATTATAATTCAATTGATGTTGGTGACCGGGTAAATTCGAATTTTTAAAAACAATTTTAAAAGAGTTGACATATTGAGATGAATGGATTCGTTGCTTCAGACAAGTTGCAGATATAAAACTTCGATTTAATCAAAAAGATTATTTTATTAAAGAAATAACAAAAGAATTTAACAATAAAATAAAACAAAGAGAAAAATACAGTTTTTAGGAATTAGTCTTTAGTCATTGGATACGTGTAATCGACTGCAAGTGTGGCTTGATTAGGGCTTAATTATAAGGAATAAAACATATTGGCTAAACATTAATTAAATCAATTAAAATTCAGTTAAAATAGATGTCAGTCATCTCAATATAAGGTGCGATTATCGAATTGATCAATCATTCAGAGGATAAAGTTCATATTATTAATATTCAATATTATTTAAAGGATTTGAAAAAGAAAATGTTTCTAGAGATTGACTTGATATTATTTATTATAGTATTTTATTAAATCTCTTAAATCTTGATTATGATGACAAAAATGATCTAGATAATGTCTTAAATAATGCTCTATATGATACTTTCAATATTAATTCATTTGAATAAACTAACTTTTTAAGCATAAATTATGAGATATTTCTTTATTATTGGATCATTCAAATGACTCTATCAAAAGAGGCTTTCAAAATACTTAATAATAGTGTCTTCTTCCAAATAAATGATAAAAGGTTCTTGTAGTAAAAAAATACACGATATAAAGCCATTTTTAATTTATTATTGGAAGCCAATTGTTCTCGAAACTGTTAATATGGATAGAAAGCTGACATGAAAGCAAATTTATTTAGGACTTCCCGCTACCCGATTTCATTTTAAATGTTTGAACCAAGTTGGAATTTACTTTTTGACATATTTTGTTATAAAAATTTAAAGGATTTTGAAAACAAAACAATTCTACAAGTTTATATTTTATTATAAGTTTTGAGCTCGGCTCCAAATTTTTTAAATGCTAAAGTTTACATATTAGCTAGATTAAAGGAAACCCGTTCCTTTTATCAGAATTAAAGTTTCAATTCTAAGATCAAAGTTATCTAAATAATTTTAATTCTATGTCAGTTTTTTAATCTTAGGCTTTGAATGCAATCTGTGAAACGTCTCTTATATCAGTTTTCAGTGAAATATTTTCAGACTTTCGCCAATTTATTTGTTTATAGCATTTCTATGCCGGACAGAGAGGTTTTGTGGCAGAACACTGAAACTTGATATAAGAGAATGAATAAAAGATATGAGACGTTTCACTCATTGTACTCAAAACCTATCCCAAAAACCGTTCTCAACCTAAAGATGCCGAGTCAGTTGACTCTCGGCCAGGCGCTGATGAAGATTGCGAATAGAAATTGAAACATGTGTTCGTCATTATTATCTCATAATAATGAAGAACTGAAACATCACAGTTAGTGATTTGCTAAAGATGTGACTCTTTAAGATAAATTCTTGATATTATTCTTTGGAATTATTGGATTCTTTGAAGATTTTCAATGTTCAAGTGCATAGACTGCCAAGATTTCATTTAGATTTCAGTTAAAAGAGCTTTATTGCATGCGCCAAAGAGTTGATAAAAGAAAATTCAAACATATAGTATCATAATAATATGTGTAAGAATTTTTGCATGGTGAAAAAAATGATATCACTAAGAAAACTGATCAATGGACATTTGCTAATAAGAAAAAGTAACAGTATGTTTGTTTGAATAGTTTGAGGTTTAAAGCTTATCTATCAATAAATTAATCAATTTATCTTGAATCCTATTAAAAATCTTGGGAGAATATGTTCAAGTGTAATGAATTAAATATAAAATAACAATTTAAGTTAATTCAGATAAGCTTTTGAAACATTTGTCTATCAGTGTTTCGTAGAATTTTTTTATAATCATTTTTTTAATATAAAATTTAACTTGGATTTTACAATCTTTCCTCACTTATCCCAGCAGGGCGGTCTAGCTCAAGTTATACGGTCACTAATCTCAATTTCGATTTATACCTACATGCAGCACAATGTAAAAGAATACGGTTTTAATTTTTAAAAATTTATTGAAATCATAAAGGTTTAGGAGGAATGTTCCTATAAAATTTTGAAATTTGGCCTAAGCTTGGGCAATTATGCTACAGAGTAGGTCACTTAACTAAGATTAATGTGTAACATTTTTGTTGGTTAATAAATTTTGCGCATTATAATCGAAGTTAAAAAATGTCTTAATTTCGTGTAAAGTCCTTTAAAATATAACGATATAATTATACAACCAATAAATATCAGGAATCACAATGAGGGGGCGAACGTACTTGGCCTCTCCCTAAACCAAAAATATTAAGATTTAGCACACTAGCTGGCAAAATTGCGAGCTGTTAATTATTTGGGAAATTTTGGTAAAATATGAGAATTTTAAGTTATGGTAGTCAAAGAGCGTGGTAATATTTAGCTTCTGATAAATATACTCCATAAATTTGTGGCCAAAGCACGGTGATCCGTGGATGTTATGGATAAGGGAAAGACCACTAGTGTGTGTCTGCTTTGATTGGAAGTGCTCGCGAAGAATGGGCTAACTCGGGAGTTAACTGCTTGAGTGAAAGTCAGTGCGACTTTGAAAGAATGAACGAGATTTTTGAGTGAATTGAGTTCTAAGCCCCGACTGAGTTAACGACTAATCACCGAAAACGTAACTAATATCCGCACATAAGTTGCGTCCATTGAGTTATGAATGCAAAAGACATTTGGTTTGGTTTGAGGCTAGAGGATACTAGGTAATCCTAGCCGCACAGGCTATTAAACACTGACGCTTCGGCGGACAGACTAACTTGCATGGAGCTAAACGGGTCAGCCTGAAGCAAAAGGCCCCACAATATTTATAATTGATTTTGTAGAGAATTATATGAGGAATTCAAATCTGAAATCCAAATTTAAAAATAATTAATATTTTTCGAGATATTTGACTTTAAAACCATTAATGTTAGTGATATTGCTATAGCTATCGCGTTAAGACTTCACTGCATAACATACAAAGACTGCACTGCATTACATGTGGAGAACTTGCCAGCAATACATATAACTACTCAAAGAAACTTACATAAAGGAGGCCATAGCAATAGCATTAGCATTTAAAGTCGAATATTAATTATTTTTAAATTTGGATTTCAGATTTGAATTTCTAATAAAATTCTCTGCAAAATTAATTATAAATATTGTGGGGCCTTTTGCTTTAGGGTGACCGTTAAACGGAGTTATGAATAACTTGTTTATTATAAAAGCATCCAAAAAGTGTTGTTTCGGACAACAGGTCCTTACATTTAGTTTAATATTTGACAATAGTTTTGAATAAATTTGAAAGTGTTTTAAATGTCGTTATTTTGATTATAATTAGTTGAAGTTTTGATAGTTATTTAAATGCATTGTTTTCTTTGATATTTTGAATATTGTTTTGAATTTTTGTTTAGTTTTAATTTGGTTTAAATTGCTTTTTAAGTCTCTAATTATGATCATTATATTCATTGTTTGTACTGTGGAGTACGTTATATGTACTCGGTTTGAATACAACTGACTGCAAGTTGTGTTGTAAAACGTGTGGTCATTCAGTGAGTGTTTGGCTGTTGACTGAATGTCAGGAAAATACTTTGACAACTGATTGAATGTCAATAACTTTTCAGTACAATTGTAATGAATAAAAAATTATGAGTAAAAGACTAATTTGTTTATTGAGTTTCGGCGGCTATGACCACAAATTTATAAAATCTTTAAAAATATTGGGTCAATGGTCAAAAAAGCGTAGTCATTCATTTCTCCAGTAAACTAAAAATACAAAAATGACACTATGAGAATTTATTTAGCTAATTGAGCCTACGATTATTTATAAACATTTTGGTAATGGCGGCTAAAGTTCAAACATTTTATTATTTATTTGTTTTGAATAAACAAATTATGGTAATGTGCTAAAATAATTCGAGTAAATAATTTTGTTACAATAAATTTAATGCAAGCTCACCTCGTCAAAATATAAGCCCAATTTTTTGAAGGTAGAATTGGCCATTTTGTCCGGACAATGATAAATTGTGTTCTTTTTTAATATTACAAACGGAGTAATGTGGTATATATATAGTGAAATTTAAAATGCAGTTAAAACTTTCATTTTTAAAATTAATATCAATTTGAAAAATTGTTAAACTAAAATGGTCTATTTTATAATTTAATATAGTGTGAATGTTTAAGCATATTGTAATCAGATTGTATATGATCGATTTGAGATATCTGAGCAATGTGTTGCTTTACCCTATCTATCAAAAATTATAAACAATAACATAAAAAAAACCCTGATAAAACCGATTAAGGGCAATGTGTGTTCCATTATCAGTCATGTAAAATAAACAAATTACCATGATAAGGTTTAGCCGTTATCCCAATGAATTGCAAATAAGTCATTAACGCTCAAATCAAAGTAAAAACTATTGAAAATTTTGTTGACATTCTCTGTGCTAAGAAATTCTGATCAAAAAGTTTGACCACTAAATCATTCGGGAAAATTGCTAAATCATAACCAAATTGAATCAAATTAACAAGGTATACTGTAAATAATTTTCCTTAATTTCTAAAATTACTACTATTTTAATCGGAACAACATTTGAAAAGTTGTCTCAAAGCAACGATTGTCTCAAAGCAACGATTGTCTCAAAGCAACGATTGTCTCAAAGCAACGATTGTCTCAAAGCAACGATTGTCTCAA
>JAQIWP010002580.1:0-10569 GCA_034695525.1 Euzetes globulus
CTCTTCCGATCTCTTTCTCTCTCTCTCTCCTCTCTTTCCCTCCCTCTCTCCTCTCTTTTTGACAAAAAGTCAAAAATAACTTTTGTCTAAATTATGAGTTTTATCTTTTCATTCATAAATCTGTTAACAGAGTTAAGAAAAACGAATTCATTGAATCATTTCATATAATTATTTGATTTTATGCCTTTATTGTCAAGTTTTTCCAAGAGAAACAACTTTTCGTATAAGACATATAAAAAGATTTAATTGACTTTCATTTTATTATTTATTCCGTTTGTAGTGATTTAATAGTTGAGCGAATGGTTATTACTTTGAATTTCGCTGAATATTATGTTTACTGAATCGAGAATTCAAATCAAAAGCAATTGTAATGATTCGTTAGAAAACCATAATTTGTCAATAATTTAAGCTGACATTGATTTGCAAGAAAAAAACAATAACCAATGCACTGAATGGAGTTTAATATGAATTTATGATTCGATGCTTAAATCTGATAATTGTTATGAAAATACAGCTAATATTCTATCCTTGAATTCAAACCTCTTATGTTCATTGGTGTGAAACATATTAACATTTATGAGTTCTCAAGAATTTCAAAACCTAAAGATGAAAGAACACAATAATTGTTGCCTTCGTTATTAAAAAATTTCGATTTCTGTCATGAAAATGGTTTCTCGTTTTATCTCTAATTACGGTTCGATTAATGTATCAAAATTTATATGGATTTTATTATCACTTATTTTTGTTTGCTATCATAAAATTACATAATTTATCTATGTCAATTACATTCAAATAAAATTATGTAATAGAAATCCAACAAGCTCATTAACAAATGATTTCTTATAAATGATTGCAGATAAATTAATGAAAATAAATTTACTTGATTAAAACTGAAGTAAGACAAATAAAGAGACTTATTGAACATTTAATGGGAATGATCTTGGTAATGGTAGTGTGAGAACTTGCGTGACATCTATGTCAGTTGTTGAGGACTTAGTTTAAGTTGAAATATTCAACTGATAATGTTTTGACAAAGAAAGTGGAGTTGTGTTGTGCGCATGTCTACTATCATAGTAGTAAGATGTGCCTTGCGCAATATGAAGAAAATGGAGAAGACATGGTTGTCTGAGGATCGTTCCAAAGATTGCGACTTCTACTCGAGGCTGACAATGGACTTCCAGCGCCGCTTCAATCGGATGACCGTTACTCTCATCAAACGTAAGATGTCCATCGAAGACAACGATATGCCGCCCCCGCCCTCCCGGCTCATCAGTTCAATTCAGAAGGTTCCCTCTATGAGTGACCTCTTGGACGACAACTCCTTGGGTGAGTTCAAATTGTTTGCCTTTCTTACTATAGAGTGAGTCATTCATTGAGTAATTTTTAGATTCACTCTCAGAATAGTAAATGTTTTTCAATTCAAATCTAATCTCTGTTTCAAACTTATTGTAATTTAATTCAAACTTTTGAAAAGATTTTTAATTCTCTGTTCGCCATAAAAAGAAAAGTTATTTAAACAAAAAACATTACTTAGTATTCAAAGCCAATGTTGACATTCAGTTCGATAAGTCTGCAAAAAGTTGTTTACAATCATTGGTCTAAAACTTGACATTTTTCTTCCAAATCTATAATTACTTTCAATTAATGCATAATTCAATGCATTTGCAGACCATTTAAATGAACACAATTTGAATAATTTAATGACTAAGTGAATAAAATTATATAAAAATTGTCGAATAAAATATTAGTCTGAACTCAGTTTATAAATGATCGGATCTGAAACAGCGATGGCCAGAGGGGGGACCAGAGGGGTGCATCAAGTGTTCCCTCTGAATGCTCTGCTTGAATTGACCCCGCAATTTTTTGTTCACATAAGAACATCGCTCCGGAATTTGGCGTTAAGTCTGAGCCTGAGAGGGCAAAGACTGGACATTGTGTTGAATGAGTGTGTGAACGACTGACCTCGCTAAACCTCCTTGCCTGTGGTTGAGGGGTCTGGATATCTGGAAGATAGTTAGAAAATGATCAGAAATGCAATTGAAACTGAAAACTAGTGGATTGGGTGTCATCAGTGTTAGAGAGAGACTATTGTAACTTATATTAGCTTTGATTATATAGTTAGTTGACTTCAATTTTCCCATAGCCTTGAAATATGAAGAAATGCAGTGAAAAGGCCTGAGGTATACATTTGAAGAGTTATTATAAATGGAAAAGTGTTTTGCTTATTATAATTCACTTTTTTCACAAACGTTTGAAAATAATTCATTTTTTCTTATTTTTTGGTTATTTGCTAAACACTTTCCCAGAGATGTGTCTGATTTTTGATTCATTGTCTCTCGTTATTAGGTTTTAACGCCAATAAATAATTAGTGTCTTAACAGCTATTTTGCAACCATTTTGCACATAATCCGATGCTAATGAACTCTATCATTCTGTGCTCTCTTTGGCCACTAATGGCAATACAATTGAGTCATTCGCGTGCATAATATGTATAACAGTTTATGGTTACCAACTCTCACATAATTCTTAATCAAAATAAATTGTTTGACAATTAAAATGCCTCAATATTTATTCGCTTAAATCCCCTCTCAATTTGCAAGTAATCTCTCATTCATTGCAAGATTATTTTCAAATTGTTTCTCCTCATTATTCTTTTATAGTAATTTTACTGCTTTCTTATGGCTGTGCTCTCGACCTGAGTCCAGTTCTTCCGATCAGATCTCACACACAGTAGTCATTGAAACATAAAACTACTGACTTGTGTGAGAACTGAGAGTAAAAAACAAGAAATTCTTTCGGAAGAACTTGTTTTCCATTTAAGAGTCAGCTCTGATATATTGGTTGCAATTACTGATACTTTTTTAGAAGTTTTGTGTCTCAAAACCTTAATTAGATTCTCAAAAATTGTTATCCACTTCTTTTAAGTTCACTTTATCAGCAATAAAACAAATTTATATCCGATTCTGAGTTTTCAAAAATAATTTCCATTGAAGTGAATTTATTGGATAACCAAATGACATACAAATTGAGCGAACAACTGAATTGAACGCTTGGTCTATTACTTATTGCCAAAAATCAATTTTGAAAGCAAATCATTAATAGATTTATTTGTTGAACATTTCCTTGAATATGGATTTGAATTTAAATTAATTGAGAACAATATTTAACTGAATTTTAATTCAAAGCTATTTTTTAGCCAATTTTTTCTAATTTATTTAATCAATGAAATGAGTTATTACTTGAAGTCATGGCTCAAAATTATGAATAATTTTTAATAATTGCAAGTTTACAAATGTACACTAGTTTTAAATAAAACCATTAATTTGTCGTTATTTTCCTCTGAATTGAATTTTCAATTGATTTGGAAAAAACTATTGCTAACAAACTGTGTGTTTGTATGTATTGCCACATAACTCATAGTTAATTATAGTTAGATATTATGCGAACCGCTTTCAATAAGTTTGTGAAAAATTAGCCAAAACTGCATTTAGAATATGGTTCAGACAATTGTTAAAAAATTATGGCTTTTTAAAGATAATTATTCCGAAAAACATTTTCAGAGCAATCTTTGAAGAACAGACACAAAACGTATTGTAATTATGATTTTGAAGTAAATGTAGTTTGAATTTTGGAGTAGGCTGTCATCACTGGTAAACAGAGTTTCCTTCCTCAGGAACACCAAGACTTGCTGTTAGAACTGATAAGAGACTGAATTCAAAGTACTTGTAATTCGATAATACATTATTGGTTTTGCAGATATACTCCGAAACTATTATAATTTATTACTAATATTAATAATAAATTAGCAGAATATCGATCTCTTATTGGCTGCTGAAACTCACATCAGTTGTGCTCGACAACTTCTAGCTAAAATAGAAGTATCTCTCTATAAACAGAGACCAGTATAAAAGTGATTACAATGTGTTGACTCTCAAATCAGTTGAAAGTTGGACATCCATAGAGTCGAGTCGGCCGACCATTAGTAGAAAAGAATAGCAATGCAGAAACTTTTGTGGAAAAAAGTATATAAAATGTTTTAGAGACTTATTTAAATAGTGTTTGTCCACACCCTTGCAAACTAAGAGTGCAATTGTTTGAATAAAGCCATTATAATTGAACAACACTTGAATACCAGAGTATTTATATTTGTTGTGCATCACTGAAAGTGAATAGTTTTGTCCTTTTGTTAACATTTATTGCAATACAAGTGAACCGTCGTTGGGTTGAGGGCTCTGTGGACTCTTTATCTTCATCTCACATCACACCAGCACAGAGTGCATACAATCACTGGTTTGGACACTCCTTCTGATAAAAATTTAATGCTCTTCACTCATCTCTCTTTCATCTGACAAACTCAACAAAAGTAAATGAATATCATTTAGTATGTTGGGCACAATGTCCTGTCCTCTATCAGTTTGTCCTTTCAATAGAATAGTGCACATCTTTTTTCAAAAAAAAAGTTTAATGAAATCTAAGGTTTTGGTTATTTAAAAAATTTTGATTGAGTTGTAAAACTTGTGATCCTCTGATTATTAAAAAAAAGTTATTTTTCTGAATTCATTTTTTATTAGTGAGAGTATAACCAGTATTTAGTTCAATGAATTCAGTCTCGCATATAATCTGATCAAACTTAAAACTTGAATTTTTATTGATATCTTAATTATATCTAAAATAATATACGCCTTAATTAAACGATTCAAAAATGGCATTAATTAGAGTTTAGATTAATTTTGATCGATATTATCGCCATACATATTTAAACGTTGATTTATCCTAAGTTTATTTTCGCTGATCTTAGAGAAAGTAATCATCTTTTTCTTTAAAAAATTTTCATTAGTTTACATAAATTAGTGATATCTATAAAATCAATCTATAAAATCGAAAGGACTGCAAATATTGAAACTTTTAATCATATAAATTATTTCTATTAATTGATTCAATTTGTTATTTAATACTTTTTCATTTGTGGCTGAATTGCATCTCATGTTTTCAAGTTTTCTCAAATCTGCACAAAATTCTGATAACAGTCTCTCCTCTTCTCTTCTATTCGTTAGGAATGCCTAAATTCAAGGGCTGGTTACAAACGTATGATTTTAAGCGCAAACTATCTTACATGCAATTAGTTAATTGATTGAAAATACGGTTAAGGCTGAGCACAATTGTAACACATTTTAAAAAATTGAATTCTTAATAAAATATCAGTTTACGGAAGACAGTCCTAAAAATTCTCAGTTCAAATATTACGAAAGTTTGTATACATAAGGAATCTATTCATTCCTTTTTTTAATTAGGATTAAAATTTCCATTTGATTAATCAATTTCTTGTTTTGAAAACTTTAATGAATGTTTGAATAGAATTTGTAAATTCAATACATTTTACTTTCAAAATGACTTTATTAGCGATGTATTGATGAAATAACTGTAAGTTTCAATTAGTTTGTATTGAAATTTTCCAAAATGATTACAATATATTGAATACTAATATTGAAATTAGTCTTATTGTTATTGTTTTCTTACGTCTAATTGGGTTGAGTTCGTTGATGCAAAACATTTATTAGTATTGTATATACTTTCGACATTGCGCTCACTTTTCTGTCCAAACTGTATGGCAGTCAATGTCATGTTCTCTGACACAAAAAACGAAAGTGTTTTTCAAGTAATATACCATTAATTAGAGACCAAGTCTTGCATGCAATTCGCTATTGTGTTCTACTCTTACTCTTAATTTAGTTGAAAATTGTATGAAAAATATTTCTGTCAATTCTCTCTCCACTACTTTAATGAATACGTATATTAAGTGCTGTTTTGCTAATTCGGTCCAATCAACTAAAATTTCATATTTTCTTTAACCTTGTTGTTGGCAAAAAAAGTAAGTAGATAATGGAATTCGGTATGACTTTTGTGGCTGTGCTCTTGCTGTGGCTGTGGTATGGCATGCGAATCAACATATTTACACTTTATTTATATTAATTTGAGTTAAGCTTTTATGCCATTCTAATGACTCTTATGCTAAAAGACATTTTTGGCGGACCAGCCAACCAAACGGCTCTACTTATTAGCATTTATTAGCTATTGGTGTCTGTGTTTAGACTTATTGTGCCAAGGACTCTAACATTGGCAAACTGAGAGCATAACCACCACTCTATCAATATTGTCTCTGCTCTTATCCAATATAGTCTAATACTTAGACATCTATTCGATAAAGTGTTGCGTTTGTCGAACCATTTCCTCCGAATGCAAAGTCTATATACCTATGTTTAGCCCTTTAGGCAATCGTTCACTTTTGTTACTCTTCTAGTGAACAGACATTCATTGATATTGTGTTGATTCTAATAAAAAGACCTCATTGTCGCCACTCATTGTCTATTTGGACAATATTTAAAGCTTTTTAGAGAACACTATTTTTTGTGGTCTTCGTCCGCAAACGACAATTAATCTTATTTCGAGAATCGGTATTAGAGTTATTGTTGGTGTCAGTCATGTGTCTGGTTGTGACAAATTGCACCATCAATACCAGTGAAGCTAATAGTTGTGTAGTGCCTGTGCCGGCACACAATCACCAACATCTGCAACAACCGCAACAATTCGGATACTTTTCTGCCTCTAATTCTAATAGCAATCAGAATAACTCAAATTTTTCATACAGTCTGACTTATGCTCTGTTAACACAAGGCTCGGCTAACCTGCGCTACTCTTCCACTCAACTTTCAAACTCTTGTAAGTAAATAATTTCTTTAATAAAAATCCAAAAAAGGATAATAACTTCAATATTAGATTTTAATTTAGATTTGTGTGAACTCAAAGAATATTTGTCTTTTGAATAATTTTGCACTCAAGAGGTTAATGAGAAAGAGTTGACTGGCGTTTAATGGCAGCAAATATTCTGGTTGTATGTCGTGATGACAAACAATTATATCAAACACTTATCCAATTCTGTTGAGTCTTATTTCAATTCTTCATTTATTTTCCTGACGTAATAGACTGAGTACCCCCTAAGCCGAAGCCCCCGATCGCGTCTTTTATATGTCTTTCATGTGCTGTGCTATGCTTATGCCTTCTTGTGCTCGTCTGAAGTCCTCTCTCTCTCCCCTCGTTGTGGTCCCCACCGCTACCCCTCTGTGCCCTCTCGTCTCTCTCCTCCCAGACTTTATGTTTTATGAGTATAAGACTGGGAGGAGACTCGTCTGTTGGACTGGACTATTCTTCAATGAATTCTCAGTCAGTCTATGAGTCTATGAGTGTAGTCTGAGGTCGTGTCACAAGTAGTCCTACTGTTGTTGCCTTTGTTTGAAGTTCGTTACGATGTGTTCACTTGCTTTTTGCGTTCGCCTTCAGTGTCTTGAGAGCTAACTGTGCGAAACTTGTAGTCGATTTTGTGGCGAACAGTGCAGAACATGTGTCTTATATACTGACTTTCACTGGAGTAGTGATGACCGGATGCCTTCTCTCAAGTTTTCTCAATGAAAATAGTTGTAAACATTAAAGCGTTTTATAAGTAGTATTTCTTTATCGCATTTAATTTTGAATCAATACCTCATCCCTGAGTCGTGACAACAGCTTCAGTCTTACCAGTTATCAGAGAAATGGTTAAATCGTGAACTCATTAAAGAGTGATGTGAACAGTCATTTACTATTGATTGCAACGACGAGTGTTAGCGCCTGACTATCTCTTAATATAAGCAAATAAATGTTGGCCTGGGTCCGGCCCCACTCATCTGCGGTCCTTTTGATGCCGTTTTGATTGTCTTTATAGACTGTTTTCTATGATTTGTTGTATGCTTTTAGCACTTGTTCGCTGACCTGACTATTAGTGAGTGCTTTTTGTGTGACTTTTCTGTGACTATTCAAAGCCATTCATCGAATACAATATAACTTTTTGTGAAGCGACTCGTATTTCTAGTCTTTGCTTTTATTGCTCATAGATTTCAATTTAATATTTATATATTTATTCGATATTTCGATTCCATTCCCGTCTGTGATATTTAAAGATCCAATTACTTCATCTCTATCTCAACGCTTAAGAATTTGTTTATATTCTGAGCCAAACTTTTCAATCGATGACATTATCACAAAAAACTTATTTAATAGTTCAAATATTATTCAACACATATTTTTGCGATAAACAAAATGCAAGAAAAAGGCGTTGAGATTATGAAAAAGCCTTTAAAACCATCAAATAATTCGCGAAAATTTAATTCGAAAATTGGCGTCAATTCGGGTCTAAACATAACTAACTCTAAAACTAGAGGTAAACCTATTTTTTTTATTTAAATTATATTTATTCCTAATTAAAGAAAAAAAATATATTTCGGTTAAATAAGTGATACATTGACAGCATTTAACCGGAAACTAAGAGGTTGTCCATTGATGTAAACCGAGATCTAAAAATAATTACTGTAATTATTTTGCATGTGCGGGCTCTTTTTTATTCTGGCCTTTGAGCGTATGTTCTCTTTTTGATTAGATGTTGAGATGAATGTTCGCTCGGAGCCATTCCGACACAAATTTGTCTTTTGAATCGAAATCAGTATAATTTTGACTTCACGGCCGAACTCACGTTTATTTCATTTTTAGCTCTGAATTAAACGTTAGGATTAAGAGTTGTGTTCATAAAAACAGTTCTGAAAACTATTGATTTATTAAATCTTAGTCTTAACCCAAAGTAAGCCAAACGGAGCGCGTGTCGAATGCCCTAAGAATTGATAGAATCGAATGATTCAGTTTAGTCCATGTCTAACATCTGGCAGCCATAAGCACAGCCATAAGCGCACAGTCACTGCTTATCTCAACTTATTTTCTCTTCTGGCACTGCATATCGCAAATGACTGCATGTGCTCTTCGGTTCTTTAAATGGCTCATCAACTGGTAGTAGCCCTAACACCAGCCCTTATAGCACCAGCACATAGTGACTGTGCACAGCCACAGTTTTTCTTCAGCAAAAAATCTTAACTGTTCGCAGATGTAAGACGTGGCTGACTCTTCACTTAGCCCTACCAGTGCTCACTATCTACCAATTTATTAGATTTTTCACTAATGAACTATTTTGACAAAGTCTAAGACTATTGCAATACACGTTAAGACACGAGTTTTGTCTCTCGAGTGACAAACACTATAATTATCTCATTTTTGCCACATTTTCTTCTTTTTCAACACAACTCGAGTTCGTTAGGAATTCTCAGAGAAGTAACAGTTTTTTCAAATATGAATTTATTGGATAAATGTAATCCATGTCAATGTTTGAAACATTTTTCATCGAATCTATTGTAATATTCTTATTGAGGGCCTATTCCTGTGATGTCCCTCTTTTTGGTGATTCTGATGGCGTATAAATTCGTAATTTTTTCTCACGGGTAGCAGTTATCCCCTTCACAACTGATGTGAATTTTGCTGTTATGTCGCCCTTTGAAGGACTGGAGGGCTAAGACTTGAGAAAAGGGACCTGCAGAGGGGAAAGACATACAGATAAGGGGAAAGTGCGTTCGGTTCATATACGAGCTGTGACTCTGAATATGAATGTAAGTGAATGTGTCGGTCGTATTAGTGCGAGTCCTCCATCCGGTTTTCATTCATAAAAATGATTTTCTCCTCGTCTTAATGGCCCGAAGGCAGCACAGGTTGAGAGCTATAGTAGTACTACAACAGACAAAAAACTTCTCATTCATAGCTGTATTTTCATTGAGAAAATCGAGTCTTGTATTGCAATCTTATTGGTTGTGCTGAGCGGTTGGCCGATGGCGTGGGAGCGATGCCAGCGATGCGAGTGTGACACGAATCCAACATAACTATTGATGATTATATGTAGTCAACAAAAAGTGCTCTCTGGCTCTCTCTGGCCCAGTGCTGGCCTATGCATGGGAACAAACAGGTGAAATGGCTCTGAGGCAGACTACGCCCTAACGGTATGGCCTTCAGCGGTCCCAACATATCATCTGCCCCAACACTAATGCAAACTATGGCGACACAAATCATTTTTTGCATTTGTGTGACTCTCATAATAATACACTCCTTTCTTATGAGCCTTTCATTGAGTCCTTTGATGTAAGACTAACTAAATTTCAGATTTGAGTCATTAATGATCTCTTTATTGTCAAAACACAAAGAATTTTCTATCGGATTCACTCGATTCTTCTCAACAATAATATTCTGGCAAAATTCACTTCAGATCATAAATAAAGCACTTAATTATTATCCTTAACCTTGTCTTTAGTTTCGTTTTTTCACTTGAAATCCATTTCTAAGAAAATCATTGCTTCGAAACATTTCCCATAATTATAAATTCAGTTTTGATTGATATCGAAAACCATTAATTCTCTTTCAAACACTTACCACAGGTTTATTTGATTTCATAGATTATTACCGAAGAATAACAAATTTATTCGCTTCTTATCGCAAGTCAATAGTCATTCTCAGTCTCAGTCTTATCGATCAACAATTGAATGACAATTTCCATCAATGAATTTTTTGTACACAACTTTTGCTTACATTTTCGATAAATTTCATGTTTAAGGAATGCAATATTTGAAAGCAAAAAATGAGGGGAGAGAGAGAGAGAGAGAGAGAGAGAGAGAG
>JAQIWP010002581.1:0-10568 GCA_034695525.1 Euzetes globulus
TAAAACTGTTAAATTCAATCTATAAACTGTTGAAACAACTGTTTTCCAAACAATTTATAGAAAATCTGAGTAAACAAGGATGTGCTTATGAGAGATGATCCAGGGTGGTCATATAAGGAATGTCAATATTTCGAATGAATATACACTTAATTTATTAAACCCTTTGATATTCTTTTTCGGAATTTTATTCATTGGTTATCAATAGAGAAATATAAGAACAGAAACACAATTTGTTTTTATGAAATCTAACCATTAAATTACTTTTAATATTCAACAAACTATCGAAAAAATAACATTTGACACAACACTTGACAATAATTGATCACATATTTCAAATATGAGCTTTTCATAAACAGTCCGAGTCTGGGACCTGTCACATAAGGCGCCATGGCGCCTAAAGTTAGAGAATTCAATACTACATACTTCGTAAATGTAGTGAAAAATATGAAATCAATTGACAACTCATCGGTTAAATGTCTTCAATTATGTGTTCAGTTATTATCAGTAAATAATTGCGATTAAAATGAAGAGTCGATGATTGAATCGATGGCTAAACTCAGTGAACAAAACTGATCTCATGAATGGAGATCTCAATAGATCTGTCGATAGAAAGCAATCTGAGAGCTATTACACGAAAATTTACTCAAATCTAATTTTAATAATAATAATAATAATAATTTGCCTCAAAAATGTGATAATCAGTGCAAAGCTATTGAATCTCAACAAAACGACTCCAGCAAAAAAGGGAATTATTTTATTGAATAAGAAAATAGAATTAGCTTATTAGGATATATTCTCTGTTTTTCAGCTCATTCCAAATAATAGACTCAGTTTCAAAGACCAACTGTTAGACCAGGCATAAATAAAATCGATGAAAATTCAATTTCCGTACTAACCATAGGATTATAGGAATTGTGAGGCATTTAACTATTAAATCTTTTTGACTCATTAATTATTCGTTATTTTAATTAATTTCAAAACCAGTTTTAATATTTAGTCTAAAAATAAGTAAGAAATAAAATAATTTTGTTGACTTAATATGATTAATTTTTTCAAATAAAGTAGTATTTTTACAATTATCAGAGACAATTGACATTCAAACTAAAGATGACAATGGGACGGGATCGGACTTTGATCTGGCTAAAAATCTGGGATTCCGATCGGATCAGAACATTGAAGATGGAATGGGATCGATGGACCCGCTCCGAAAAAATCCGAAACTAAAAACAGTTTTTAAAAGTTGTAAAACAAAAAGTTACTTGAAATTTATTTGCAATTACTTTCATAGTGAATAAATTAGATCACATACAAAATGCTTATTCAAGAGTTAATCAATAAACAAAATGTGACAAAACTTGGCCCAAAATGTCATGATTTAGAATTGAGAGGTAGACAGAGAGGGAAATGATAAATTATTTCTTAAAATGTTTATGGCCAAGAGAAGGTGTTAATAGAATTTTTCTTTTTTTAGTTTTGTCAGAATTTTTTTATGTCTTCCCTTTTTATTTTTTTCCGGTTCAATAGTTTTGGTTTAAATTGAGTGAAATATTGTGTAGTTTTGCATAATTACTTCACTTTTCAGGTCTTTAAGTCTGAGACTAATGAACTTTTTGTCTCAAATTGGGAACAATTTTGAATTCTGTCCGCATTTTGGCTTCGATTTATTAAATTTGAAATTTATGGCAACCCTTTGAAATGATTGATATTCTATTTAAAAAGCACCCTGTTTATTTCTGGTTTGTGGCAATCAGGTTTTATAAGGAATCTTTTAAATCAATTATTTAATTGAAATTTCGTTTAATTAGTTCTTTGAATAGCAGTCCTTTCACAGTCGACTTCTATATTTAATCAGAGTCAGCTCTTATTAAGAGACAACTTTCCCTTATCTACCTGTCCGGCAGGGGTACCTCATAATTAAAAGAGAAACAGTTCTAATTTGGAGCTAATTATCATAATTAATAAATTCATAAATAGTGATAAAATGCATGCTTTCAGAGTTGAAAGACTTTTTCGGCACGTTTTTGATTCTAATCGTTTGTTGGCATCAAAGGAATCGACAAATATCTTGTAAAATAACCGGTAAAACCAAGTTTTCGATTTCATTTTCAATCGATAAAGAAAACCAATGAAGATATGAGTACTTTTGTGTCTCAATTTAGAAGACTTAATGACTTGTTTGCTGCAAAAGTCTGTTTCAGTATAACTGTATGAATGAGTTAAATATTTATCGCTGTTATCGGCACACAAAAAGCCTTAAATCATAATCCGTTAACTGCATGGATGACTTTTCTCATTATTCATTTGGAACACAAGCTTTTCTGAAGTGAACAGAAAAATATTATTCATAAAGTTTTTTGTCGTTCTCACTGAAGACTTATCACACGATTATTATACTATTATTTACTTTTTCGGAATCAGTCAAACAGTTTATGTCCCACTGTTTTCCAATTCAGTTTCAATTTTGATTCGCAATTGTTTTCAAAAAAGTTGTCTTTTCGCGTGGATGTGCTAAATATGAAGAGTACAGCTATAGAATGAAAGCATAAGTCAATTTGGACGATGTCTTCTCTATTGATTATAACACTTCTATTGTTGATTTTGTTTGTTGTCATCTCAATAATCGCCTCAATTATTCCGTCGACAATACTTCTGATTTGGCGGAAACAGCGAAAAAAGCCTTTATCTGAAAGTGATTCCGATCGCAATCAACAAATACTTCATAATATTATCATTGAGTTCTTGCGTTCTTTCGACTGCGGTCTACTTCTGGCCACCCTTTTTCTTCATCTCATACCACAGTCGCGGAAGACATTTGAATTGTTCTTTTTGCAAATGAGTGCCACAAATGTTAAGACTCTAGTTTTGGTTCGAACTGATTTTGTAGACAATCATGAATACAGAGGAATACCATTCGTAGAACTGATGATCTGTTTGTCATTCTTTGGTATTTATTTCTGCGAAGAGTTTATTCAAATTTGTCTGAAGTATCGGAAGTACTACTGGTTTAGTAATTCCAATATTATATACAGTAATCAGATGTCGGACTTCGCGTCACTTAACTATCGTCTGAACAAAACCAGACATTATTTGATAACTTGTAGTCGAAAGACATCTCAAGTGACTTCTTTTGCCAACACTTGTTCGACGAAGAACTCGAATGAGAGATCGAAAGTCATTAATGAGGAACAGAAGGATTCTCTGGAAATCGTAAGTTTGCCCTACGATTCACTACATCAGCCCTCATCCCTGACCTCAACACAGACAACACAACTGCCCTCCTACTGGAAGACAAATTACAAACCAGACCCTTTGAAAGTATTTTTACCACAACTAACATCAGTTAACTCTATGCCAGTGCTGACAGTATTGGAAGGAGTGGTCATCTCATCGCAGGTCACACACGACTTGCTATTACTAACATTTGCTGTCGTTTTGTTTCATAAGATTATAACCGCTCTAACTATAGTCAGTGAAATCTATGACAGGACTGAGAACAAACTGATGCCCATCTCTACCATAGCGTCCTTCTCATTGCTGCCGGCCCTCGGATTTCTAATTGTTCTTGGCCTAAAGCATCTGATTTTTGTTGAAATCATTGAGATTCGCATGTCATCAATGATTCTAAGTGTCATATCGTCGGCCAGTCTATTGCATATCATTCTGATCTGTGTTAGGAACAGTTATATGCAGTTTCTGTTACCGCACAAGAATGGTATTATTCAACATTTCACAATGTACTCTGGATTCATTGTTATTCTGGGCTTCACTGCTGTCATCAATTCCAAAATTGCCTGACTTCATGCCATCACTTTTCGCTATTGTCTAATATTTTATTACTTTTATTCACAATTAATTCTCTTAACATTAATGTCAGAGATGCTCATAATTGTCCTTTCATTCATTGCTGTTATGTTTTTAATACTGAACATTTTTGTAACAAGCTTGAAACTCGTACATTTTGCAAAAACTAAAGCTATCATTATCATCTTAATTACATATTTTATTTTTTTTTAATAATTTCTGTTAAAATATTGCTCTAAATTTCTTCTAAATTTATGTTTTAAAATTTCCATTGTAATTTGCCACATGGCATTCATTTCATCAGAGTTTTGATTTTCAAGCTCACTTGGCCATATATAAAAACAATTTCTTTATATACTCAGGAGTGTGCAAGGTCCATGACTCTAGAAGGTTATATGGGATACGGAATCATTTTTCAGTCCAAAACATAGTGGGTATATTTCACATTTTCTTGGGTATTTTTTAAAAAATGGCGAACGAAATCTTGCATTTTCCGCCATTTTATTCTGAAATTGGTTTATTTCTGGTAATTTTAAGCATAAACTAACCAGAATTAAAGTAATTTTTCAAGTTTTAAGTTTAAATAACAGACAAAATTCCGAGTTTTTTGACCACCAAAGTGACTATTTTTAGGGCATTCAGTTTCTCTACGTTTTTATGGGACAATTTTTTCAAATCTAGGAAATAAATCACCAAATCTCTTGCTTAAGGATATTTCAGGAAATCCCCTTGCACACCCCTGAAATGCTAGATATGAATGAGCTTTTGGCCATCAATGTTCTTGAATCTTTTGTACATAAATGTACTAAAAATAAATTTATCAAAAATAAATTGCTTTGAAAATAGTTAAGACGTTTTAAATTCTTTTTTTACTGTAAAGAATCTGATCACATACAAAAAAGAGTTGAAAAAGTGAACAAGGATTAATCCATTTTAGTTACACTACTCATTTTCAATTTTCTATTTCTGGGTGATCTTAGTAATAAATTTTGAGAGGTGTTAAGGAAAAAAAATAAACTTTCTTCTAAATAAATTGTGGATGTGATAATGGCTTCATTTTTCAACAAATTATTAGTCAAGTAATTATCAAAGATCAGTCAATTTCACCACTTTTCCAATAAATCACTTCAAAGATTTTCAGGAATAAATTATAGACTAATAATTTTGGATAATTTCTAGGCTTTAAATCATTAAAATAATTGGGAATTAGTTATAAAACTTTTAAATTGATTTATGAGTTCATTGGCAGCTTTGATGTCAATCACTTTGAACTGAAGACAAAGTTATATCGAGCGATGACACCGAACTGATCCTAAGACTACTGCTTATAATTGAAGTACTGATTAAAGACATTGTTTTCTCAATGAAAAGGCAGACAAAAGAAAATTTTACTTAAAAATAATATTTTTTAATCGTTTTATAAGTGAAACAATGATTTAAATTTTAAAGCAAAAGCATTTCAGTCATACAAAGGTTAAGAAATACAAACTCTTTGTTTTGTCAAAATAATTAGTCCAACACTTGAATTAATTTGCATTTCGGGTTCACCGGAGCACAAGAACAGGGGCTGCAAAAAACACAGTTAAGTCTTACAGCTCTGGCACTAAACAGAGCGTTGACTAAAATATTGAAAATTATTGAAAACTACAATTTCTTTCTCATCGACTTAATTGTGTGTTAAGTCTATAATTAGTCGCATATATTAAAAGACAATTGTTTTGTTGAAACAGTGAAATCAAAGGATTTATTTTTAATTGTGCCCTCAGCTATGGAACAGTTATTAGCGATGAGTAGACTTTAACACCCATTTCTATAGACTTTTATTTTTGTAATCATTGGTTAGGGTTTCATAAATTCCAATTATTTACAAACCATTTAAGAAAAACAACTTTTATTCTTATTATTCATAAGAGAAGACACGAAATTCTAGTAATAAAAAGTGATTTATGTTTCAAAGACTATAATTAAGTGAATCATAGTTTTCGAGTTTTGTAGGCTTTATGTGATTTTGAGACAATTGTTTGCAAATGAAATATATATTTATGTAACAAATAATTGATAGTTGAAAACAGGGATGGATTAAGATAACGAGGGTTAAAAAATCATATTGGGACTAGGACAGGGAAAATAAGAAAAGGGATAAATTGAGCTTTATCAATTTATTTCACGTAAATTTCGATGTGGAATAATTAGCAAATTGTAAGACATAATAATTAATTAATAAATGTTATTAAAAGTTTATTTATTTATTTTAGAAAACAATACAGTGTTTAAAAGCATTTCATTTAACCATTTATTATAAAAATATATTTAAATTAAAATTTTTAAAGCAATTTAAAAACAATAGTTTCAATAGAAAGTTAAGTCGAAATCGTTATTCAGTTTTGACTCAATATATCGTTGAGTTATAAAATGGTAAAACATTTTGACGGATCCTTTAGTGCCATAAACACAAATGTGCGACTCATGGCCTACGGGTCCATATCTGATGACCAGTTGCGACACTCCGGTCAGAGTTTTCACTTTTGCAATAAGGCTGTCGACGGGATCCTCAATATTCGGGTCATACATAAAAAAATTTGCTACTTTTTCAGAGATGGCCACAACGGACACACATTTGTTGGAATCATTGCTTTCCTCAGAATCGATGGCGATCTCATACTTGAGTAGATTACGTAAACCGATTCTTCGAATCTTCATGTTTGCCATCAACGCAATGATGGCGATGTCGTAATCGTTCTCAAAATCTTCTATGTCTTCAGTTAATTGGGTGAACAGTTCCGTTAAGACATTCAACGAAATGGTTTTGTCTTCTGTTTCATAATTTTCGACCATTTTTTCGATTTTAATCTTAAATTTTAAACTTAATCCAGAACTGAGTCCACAAATATTCTTAAAGGAATTCCTTAGAATCAGTTGGAAAATGCTTAGAATCTTATCCTTAGGGAACCTTTGGTCACAATTAATCAATTTGTTGTTACTCTGACTGCAGTCATGTTTCGTCACTTTTTCTTTACTATTCTTTTGGGCCAATTTTGCCAAATATTTCGATACAATCCATGGAAAGCCACTTCTTCGGCCATTCTCATGTGAGACCTGATACCAGGCACTGGCCTTGGCTAACAGAACTTCTTCTTCATCGACACCGGCTTCAAACTGTTGGAGTAAATCACTAAACAATTTTTTGTTAATATTTGTGACCAAATCGTAAATATCGTTGTTGTCGTTTTGAGTGGACAGGTATTTGTGGGTCTTATTGAATGTGGAACTGACTAAAGACGACTCGCTTTCAATACCAAACTTATCCATTAATTCTTTGATGGAATTTTTATAGATTTGGTGCATATGTCTGGCATTTTCCATGTGATCGTCAGCTCTTTCGTGAATTAGATTTGGGTTTAACTCAAAGCCAATGTTTTCTTTAGTGAAGCCATTAATCACTTCATGAAAGTAACAGTTCTTCTGATAGAGTTTCCCCAAAGCTTTCATTGACTTATAGGTCGGCTTTTCATTGGATTTCATCATAAAATCGGGATATTGTACCGGTTTTTGGTCATTCCGAAGCCGGGCGTTGATACCAGTCTTTGCGTAGTCGAGGGCCACCGCATACTTGAAGGCCAAACCCTCGCAAAGATTGCTTTTAATGCCATACGGCTTGTCGTCTGCAAAAACAAGATGTGAGTGCGCTATGAGTCCGACCTGATTGTAAGATATGAATCGACAGTAAAACTTGAGAATGTCTTCATTAGTGACGGGTCTTCCCAAGTCCTCTGCCTCTCCCGACGGAAAATACATGGGCACATAGTTGCGTCTCTCGAATACCAACGGCTTATACCAAATAACACTGTATTCGTCGCCATCTAAATCACTTCCGGCCATTTCATCGGGATGTGGGCGCTCTCCTTCAGCCGGGAATACGATGCAATCGACAATATGGTGCAGCGAAGGCACGTTAACAGCTTCCAGTCTGCGGACATCCCCCGCGTGCATACAGGGGTACTTTGTTACAAGAATCTGGCCCTCCAATACACGTCTTGTTCCGCTTCCCTTATGACTGTATTGGACAAACACCTGACCATACTTTAGAGTCTTGGTCTCATCGAGAACACCGTACATGACTCGGGCCGAATCGAATGGTATTAGAACTCTGGCCTTATTTTTGAGGTCAAGACTGACTTTCGCTATAATTGATTGAATGATTTCTATGAAAAACGGTTCTTTCAAGACATCGATTCCTGAGTTCAACAGCTTTTTGAAACTAAAGTCAAGTCCGGAATAGTCTTTCATCAGTCGAATGGCTTTGCACTCGCAGTCGAAGGCTTCCACCAATTGTTTGTGTCGATTGAAGAGCAGTTCCAGAAAGGAGTTGTTCTCTACTCCCATTTGGTTAAGAATTGTAATCAGGGGTCGATTGAGATAACAACTGCGTGGTTCCGATACTTTCAAGACATCCAAATCAGTTGAGTCCGAATCGAATTTCTTCATCGATGGTCTCATCACTATTTTCCGACCCTCGAGTTCGGGATTGACGACAAGTACACCTTTAAAGCCGGCGTAACGGATCTGGAAAGTGGACACACTCTTTATATGAAGAACAGCGCATAACTCGTTGGCCATAGTTTTGGATATCATTCCGACTCCATCTGAGAAGGTGTAAGGCTTTTCTGTACGCGGATGAACACCGCCTTCGATGTCGTCAATCATTTCAATACAATCGATATTTTGGAGGAAACCCATTGATTGAGACATAGACTGTCCTATCCTTGCGATAAATTTGGCCGCATTTCTAAGACAACCAAGTTTTCCGACCTGTTCTCTTATTGTTAGGGCAGTCCTATTGCGGTCATCGCATGCGTAAAGGACTAATCCGTGGTCTCGCAGTTGAGAAGTCGAAGCACCGACCAATTCATAGGTCCGACCGGCGATTATAAGACCATTGGAGAGGCGATCAACAACTTTATCGAACAGAAAATCTTTAATTTTGTCCATAATTTCGTGTTCCTCAGGAAGTGATTTTTTGCATACAGTGAATGAAAAGAGTTGAAAGTCTTCGTCTTTGATCAGAACTCTGATCACATATTCAGAATTTGCAGTCCGGAGGAATCTGCTCTCTTGCATTGGAAGCGCTGGAAGCAGTAGGACTCGAGTCGGTGTCAAAATACATCTGCGGATCATAATCACCGAACTATTGGTCCACTTTTCGTCCTTTTGGTTTCGGTATTTGTCAAATGATTGGTGCAAATCGTCTAATGGTTTGACCTCTAAATTGTTTTCGATTTTCACTCTCAAGTCATTCAAAGAGTATTCCATACATTTTTCGTCCATTTTGGACAACTCTTTGACCGAATTTAGGAATTGATCGAAAGTGATGTCAAAGTAATGTAAAGAATCAATTAATTGAAAGGAATGGTTGGTTAGAGCCTCCAAAGCGTACTCCACAGCAAATGGAAGACCAAACACTTTGAATGAATCGTTTGGAATGGCTTTGAATTCAATTGTCTCGAATCTCTTGTCTTCAAATGTGATCAACGGTTCAAATGCTTTGATGTTTGAGACAATGTCTGCCAAACGGGACTTGTCTTTGAACTCGAGTCTAATGGAATTAATTTTAGTGAAGTTGTCTTCGGGTTCGTCAAAGAATTTGGTGGTTCGCAGACGAAGACCATAAAAGTCATGACTGCTCTCAAATTCAGTGAAATTGATATCAGAATTGACGTCATAACAGTCTTCAAATTCTTCGGAGTCATGGGCTAAGTCTTCATAACCAGAATCAATGGCTTGTATTGCATTGTATTCATCCTTTTGAATGTCTTCTTCGTCATAGGGATAAGGATAAGAGTTATCTTCAATAATGGCATAAAGAAGTGGAGGAAATAACAATTTGAAGACCATTTGATTGTCCATCAAATGAATTGATTTGATTATCGAATAATTGATTGTAAACTCGAATCTCTCTTCAATCCATTCCTCAGCATTTGAGACATCTTTGGGATCCGAAGATTTGATAACTCTTTCCGAAAATGTCTTCAATTGAATTAAAAATCGTTTTCTGTAATTTGAAAACAATGTCTTCGAATAATAAATGGCAGGCATTGAATCACTTCTGAAGTGATTGACAAATGTCTTGTCGTCGACAATACATCCGAAAGAAAATCGTGTCATTTGTGCCTCAGATTCGGGTTTCAATTGAAATGAATCCATACTTTGAATCACTTAATAATCAGTCAATTAATTGAGAGTAAAATTAATGAAATATTTTGACTAAAATTATAAAAAATGAAAACAAGTATTAAAAACAGAAACTGAATGCCAAGAATCAAATGACACTGTCAATCACTATGACACTTGTCATGTGACTCGTTTCTGGACTGTCCCTTCCCATCGACATCCCTGGGTTGAAGGCCAATATATTTGCATTCATAAAAACTTTTATTAAAAGTTATTCATTGAAAATACAATCAATTGAGTCGAAAGTCTAATAATTGGTTTTAAAAGTTTGAAAAAGTTTTAAATTTTTAAAACTGATAAAAGTTAAAAAACCCAAATTGAATAAGTGATCAAAGTTTGTGATCTCCAGAGAAGATATCTCACAAGAAATGGTAAAAAGACTTGATTGAAACAAAATGAAATGAAAACAAGATCAGCACATAATGTCTGAAGTAGCAAGGTGAACTATTGAATGAGAAATTCTAGTGATGAAGACTCTCCTTTTCTCTGGTGGATCAGAGGGATCAACACATCCAACCACAACCCATGGAGTGTTGTTC
>JAQIWP010002582.1:0-10565 GCA_034695525.1 Euzetes globulus
CATGCTATTCAATTGTGAATATCGCTATTTGTGTCTAATGGGAGGCCCATGCTATTCAATTGTGAATATCGCTATTTGTGTCTAATGGGAGGCCCATGCTATTCAATTGTGAATATCGCTATTTTTGTCTAATGGGAGGCCCATGCTATTCAATTGTGAATACCCTATTTTTGTCAAATGGGAGGCCCATGTTATTTAATTGTGTATATCGCTACTATTTATGCCTTATGAGAGGCCCATATAATTAAATAATTTGAGGATAAAATCAATTAATGAACTAAAAACTCAATGAAAGAATTAAATTGTTTCATAAATTGTGCCTTTAAATATTTTTAAATCATAATTATTACTTATCTATTTTTACAAAATTTCACATTAATTTTGTTTTAGTATTTGTTTATTAAAATGTTAGGTATAACCTAAACCACTAATAATGTTAGTAAAAATCATAAATTTTTAAGTAGTTTATTGTCAGATATTTTTGTTTTTTGGATGCCATACTTACGCTTATATTCACTTACTATTTGTTTTGCTTTTTTAAGGTAAGATAACTTCTTACTAATTCAATTTATTTATTAGATGTATATTATTTATTTTATTTTTAAATATATTTGAATATTTCTCTTTTGAGAAACGAATAATTTTGGTTGAGAAATTTTTCTAGAAATTTTCTCGAGAAAGTTCCTTAGAAATTTTCTTTTCGACAATCCTAGAATAGACTCCGATTTTAAAAAATATTTGTGGTGTTCCCTCTTAAATTCATTTGTAAATTAGGTTAGATTGGTTTAGGCCAGAGTAGATTAGATTAGGTTATTTCAGGGTAATTCAATTTAGGTTTGGCTAGATTAGGTTAAGATGGGGCTATATTCTTGGATTTGAATTATATATTTTTGAGATTACCTCCTTCATCATATTAGTCTAAGTTTGACCAACTGGCATTCGGTTAAATATTTTTTGGGTAATTGGGGTTCGGCTATCTGTGGTATTTGATAGCTAAAATTCTACCAAAAAAGGGTAAACCCTCTTGAAAATTTAATTAAACATTTGAAAAAAATATTATAAATAGGATAAATATCTGCATTATATTACTATTTAATTTCTAAGACCAGATTTATCTTGGTACTTGGTATATTTTTTATTAGTAATCTGGGAATTTTAAAGTTTGATAAGAGTTAGAAATTGAATTGAATTATCTTAACATTCATAATAACCGTGCATTTATTGCTGCATTGCTGCAAATTCTGATAACTCGAACAGAATAATAATAATTATTATTATGTTTTCTTTTCATTAGTCGATAGCCTCTGGAGTCTAATTTCCTATAAGTTGTTCTTAAAACTAATGAAAACAATTTTATTTCAAGCGGTGATCACAAACGTTAATCAGGCGTTTGGGAAAATTCTGGTGCAAATGCAAAAGACACAACCTGGAGCTAATTGAAAACCACTATATTAAGGAAACTCTATTCTTGGATTTAATTAGAAAAATCAGTTACTTATTCAAAGTTGATTTTTATAAAATTTTTGCTAAAAAAGCTTTTTCACTAATATCATTCAAGTTTTAATAATTGTGAGAGCACATTTCATAAATTGATCAAAAATCTTACCTTTTAATTTGACAATTTGTACAAATCACTGACTTGTGATGTGGTGCTCCACATGTTTCGGATATTGATTTATATCCGTCTCCAGGAGACTTTTTCACTATTGTTTATTGAATTCATTTTAACGAAGAAAACTCTCAATTGTAATATAATTTTTCATGAATTTTCAGGAAAGTTAGCTGAAAAACAATTAATAAGCCTTGATCATAGAACTTGATCAGATATTTGACATTTCAATGATAAAAGTCTAGAAATTCATTCTTTTAAAGTAATTTTTGATGAAAGTATCCATTTTTAGAATCAATTTAAGTAAACAATATTCTAAATCATTGATAAATACAATTGAGTTCTAAAATTTAATTTCAATAAAGTTGAGCATGTTTATCAACGAATTCGGCAAAAAAAAAATCCAATTTCATGATAATATTGAAGCTAGTTCCTGAAACTAGCTAGTTCAATGAGCACAGTATTCAGTGCTTTGTTTCACTAGTCAAACATTATTGTTCATGATTATTTTACAGTCAAATTAATTTAGACAAAAGGCATGTTAGGAGTTCATCTTCTATGAGACAAACTGAGAGCCCCCTATCAAAAGGAAAACTTTAATTTATTTGTTTAGTATCTTCTCATAAAATTATTGAACCGAAATCTGTTCCGGAATTGCAGACAAAAGTACAGGCTTTTACTCTGAAGTCTAGACTTTCAGGTAGAGATTTGAGGCAAACTTTTTTCCTTTAGGTTTCATTCAATTTGTTAACTCAGCTCTGAATTACAATTTTCTTTTGAGACAAGAAGTAGTCAAAAGAGCCGCAAACGAAACAAATCTTTTATTGAAATTTTCGTTCGATTTTTCACTACTCTTTCATTTCAAATGAAATGTCAAAAAATAAAATTTTTCAAAATTTTATATCAATTGAAAAATATATAGAATCTATGAGTAGTCGTATATTTGTTCGGGAATAAAAAAATCCACAATTTTTTTTCTATTTATCGAACAGAGTATATGTGAAATGATTTTTTGGGTTTTCGGTTATCAAATAAGAGTCAATACCAAAGTTTAAAGTAATAAATAATTTTATTCTTTGATATCAAATGCCAAATGACAGTAGAAATTCGGATTAGATTTTGCTTTTCTCTGATTTTTGCTTTGTTTCATAAGTCAGGCTTTAGTTCAATATTTGATGGGTTTGCACGAAACCCGTCTTTTTCATAATTGAAGTATTCATTATAAACTTGCAATTATTTTGGAGTGACTTTTTGCAAAATTCTAATTAAAAAATATTCTAAAGAAATTTAAAAAACAGATTTTTTGGAAGAAATAAAGTGCAGAATAAATGTGTGTTTTGTGTATTACTACTGCACAGCATCTCATTATGTATTCCTCACAAATGCTTTCAATTTATTCACTAATAATGATTGTAAGTAATTCTGATTTCAACTTTTTATTCAACTCTAAAAACGAGTCTAATTTTCCAGAATCAAAGTCATTATTTCTGTAACTAATGAATACATTTTTTGGAGGCAATACTACTATTAATAACACATCTCTGGGTTTCGCTAATAAGCAGAACAACACTTGTCGTACATGAGCTGATGATAGGCCTCAGCACTTCTCAAATAAGCCATTCTTTGGGGCGAATTGAAAAAAGGTTTTTGAAATAAATAACAAATGTATCAGAATTTGGAGCAATTTGTTAGTTGAGTACAATTTTAATTGAGTTTCTCTCTGGAAGGCCTCTAATGATTGTGATTAACTGCAACTCTTCTAATTTACTATTGATTTTTCCGAGCGCTGTATTGGCGTCGAGTGTGTGATCACTGATCGCACTCTCCATCCACTCATCAAATCGTTTTTATTCTGTTCTCTTTTCTCTATTTAATGATCGGATTTTTTTACTTTTAGTGATTAAAGAATAATCCATCGATTAGTTTGATAAAAGATGTTACCAGGATCAGACATAAATGAGCTCTCACCTGAAAACTACGCATATTCAAATATTTTCTGAGAACTTGTAAAAATAATATTAAAAGGATAGCAAGGGGGATATAATTAGTAGAGCAATGTGCCCAAAATATTTTTCCTTAACATGGAATACATATCATTGAATATTCCTTGAATAACAGAATCAATATGAAGGGTATTTTTTTTAATGTCAAATAATGACAAGGTTTTGAAAATAATTAAAAAGGTGTTGTGCTCACACAACCACCAAGATTTAAATACAATTGAAAAAATGTCACTAAAATTGACAAAAATCATAGTTAGTAAAGGAGGGGTCACCAAGCTGGAAGATCCTAGGGGGCGTAGGGTAGGGCAAAATGAACTTCAGCTTGGAGCGGGTCAAATCTCAAAATTTTCCATCTAGGGGAAGCCAAAATCGACGGTAAATGGCCATTTTCTTCTAAAATAAGCTTATTTCCGACGATTTTAGGCGTAAATTAGCTTAATTAAGGCATAATTAGACTATTTTGCAAGCTTGAGGGCTAAATTCTATAAAATAAAAAACAAAATGGCTGAATTTTAGCTGCCATTACCAAAAATTTCCAAATTTTTACCATAATATTTCCTATTATTTAACAGTTAAGGTAGATAAATCTCATTTTTTTTGTTCAAGTGCTTTGGCACTTCCCCTTAGTGACCCCTCATAAATATTAGATAGTTCGTAACTGTAGTAAAGTATTGTGAGTTGAAACATTTTGAAATGTAAATAATTAAAACCTTTTTGAATAATTGATATTTGCATTGAACCAAATTTAAATTCAAAAAATATACTAATTTTGTTATCAAATGAAATGCATTTTTAATGCAAATAATTTCAGTATTTGTCGAAAAAAATATTCATTCCATGAAAGCAAACAAAACATATATCAAATCAAAAGGAAAAACATATGAAAAGCAAATAAAAGACAAATTATTTTATAAATTATATATTGAAATGAATTTTTCGATATAAAAGCTTCATTCGGTTGGACTGACTATCGCTCTTCGGTTGTCATTCAGTGTCTTTCAAATGTTTAATTTGCGGTTTAGATATAAGTCAAACATTTAAAACCTGTCCTTTGGTTAGAGTGACGTTAAATTAGGAAAATTTAAGCCTCACTTAATGAAAATGGTTTGCAAGTCAAACAAGTTTTTGATTATGGAGATGACAGCCTTTGTGTCAGCACAGGGTTCACACTTCACGACAATATATCAAAAGATTTTGAATTAAAATTTGAAGGTTCAAATATTTCTTAACATTGAATACTTGTTTTTCACAAGTCTGAAGAAAATGTAGAAATAATTATATAAGAAAAAAGGAAATGTTGTGTAAATCATACAAATAAATAACTTTTATAAGATTTGTTTGGAATGAATTTTTCTGGTTTTATACTTCAATAAAAACCATTAAAACAATAAGTAGTGCCTTTAATGAATGGCATAGTTTATAACTGGACTTCAAATGACTCTCAGCTCCAGCACTAATGATCGGTCACTTTCTGATTGCGTTTCCGAACATATGGTTTGGTCGACGCTTTTGTTTGCGATTTTATATCCATATATCACTACAATTGCAAAAGTGTTGACACAAACATATTATTCGTATACTTATCTAATTGCCTATAAATCTGTTTTGATTTTCTATCCATTAAATCCATTTACGAATAGAAACAAACAAAACAATAAATAAAAGTGTATTAATCAAAGATCCCCTTCAAGTGGTTAAAAGGATTACTTGTTTTGCACAGAATAACCATCGGATTCAATAATGACAAACCTGTTATTTATTATACAATTGACTGACTATTCATTTATTTCTATTATGGATTCAAAGACTAATTAAGATTTATGTGATTTAAGGCAAAAACACAATATCAAGCTAATTTCCTTGCTTATTATTATACTTCATTAGATCTTTTTATTCAAAACAATAGTATCTGAAGAGATCAAAACAATTTTCAAATTAGAATAAACTAATATTACAAAGTGAGAGTGTTCTTGCTAAAATTTTGTTAAAGAAGTGTCCGAATCTCCTAGGTTTAAAAAATGAGTATCACGGGAAGAGATCGTTGGGGAACAATAACTACTATTTTGGCTCAAATATTTTTATCTGAATTTATGGTCAAAACTAACATCAAATGATTTCTATTAAAGTGATGCCAACGGACGGACGAAAGAGAGAAGTAAGGAAAAAACAAAGAACTAAATTATAATCTGAGATATTTATTTGTTTTCCACTTCTAGTCCTTTGAACAGTTGTACTGTTATTCGCAGATAAACTCTGGAAACTGTTATTACTTTTACATTTGGGATCCATTTGAGCGCCAAATTGTGAACCACTCTTCTTAACAGATATTCTAAACTCATGTTCGACGACAACAACAGTCCGTAAATGTTTCCCCTTTCAATGTTTAGCGACAAAAGGTATCAAAAGAACAATAATTTGGTTACTCCTCTCTGATAGTAGACTTGAAGCAGCAGATTTTCATACATTGAACAAGCCTCTTTTAAATATTTAGCATGATCAGTCAGAGTAAATTTAAAGTTTCCGATATTTAATGTCCAAACAGTAAATTATCAAATAATCAGTTTATATGTGCAGGGACAGCACAATCTGATTGGTTTATAAATCATCTCTCATAAGATGTGCTTCAATGAGACGCTCAAAGGATGCACTAAATTGAATCCAAAAGAGGAAATGAATGCAATAAAAGTTACTTTGATTTACATTCAATATTAACCCAATCTTTCAAAATATATTTCATTCGGTTATCGTTTTCTCCTAAATATCCTAATTATTAGAAACATTTTCTCATTGGTAATATTATTCGTTATTTAAAAATTAATGAACAGATTTTAGATATTTTGACTAATATTTGTTGCTATCAATTGAATTCAATTAGTTTCGAGCCATTAGTCTGATTAGAATTCATACAATGAATAAATTAGCAAGAATTTTGAAATAAAGCTTTCAATTGAATCAATTTAGAGTAGATGTTCAGCATTTTCATGATTTTCTATCATTTTTACAATTTTAAAAATTGAATTCAGAGTAGGTATGGATTTTTATCAAGTTGATAATTTTTTACTCTTTTCAGTATTCTTGATCATTGTCTGACTGATTAACAATTGAATTGTGTTTGAGATGCAGAGAAGAGTGGAAGAGAGGGAACGTTAGTAACAAAACCGAAATTAATTTAATCATTTGTGGACTAATGATGATTCATCTGATCATAAGACTAACGACAGTTGAAGTCGATTCCAAGTTAATGATATACCACTGAATTAAAGTGAGCTAAAAGTGTTTGAGCACTCATTCCGTCTCATAGTTAGCAATAATTGTGAAGCATTTCTATTGTGTGTATTTTCAAGTAATTTGTGTATCGTCTGAACGAAAGGCCACTTTTGCTAATGGAGTGAACCTCTCGAATGAGTTTTCGTCTCACAAAACAATAGTTATTACAGCAATAACTGACGCCTTTCTGCCAATATTTTATAGCATTATATCGTTGAGAGACTGACTCTATGTTTATGTTCTTTATGTATGAAATGTAACGATAAGACGGAAAGACATCCGACGTTAACTTTTTTGGCCTCACATCCAAAGTGTCAATAAAAACTGTTAGCACTTATGCAAACTCTTCATTTCTTTATTATTATAATTCTTTCTGTTCCCTCCCATAAAGGACTGGAGCCGAAGAAATTGTCTTTTGCTACTCAATCGATTCGCATGACTTGAATATTCAATAGTAATTCAATCCTATTTTCGTGGCATTGATTTTAATTTCTTGAAAGAAATGCAAAACCTTTTCTAATTTTAATTCAGATATTGCTTAACGATTGTCGTGAATCCAAGAGAATATTTAATGAATCAAAAGCTGACAATTATTTCGCTACAAATGATGCGATACTTCTTCACTTTTATCTCTTTTATTAGACTTTTTTCAATTTCGAGAAACAAATTTTACGAACCAATAGTTTTGTCATTTGTTTCATACAATATATTCACTCGTCTTTTGCGAGCAGTTTATTATTAAATATATTAAACGATTCATGAATTTTCAATTTCAATCGATTACTAAATGAATGAAATGTTTCAATATATATATTGAAAGTTTTTCGTTGATAACGAAGCTCCTGAATACTCAATAGTCGAGACTCATCAAGACTTCAAATTCAACTTCCTACCCCCTGACCTGCCTCTCTAAAAATGCCTTTTTCATAACCTATGACTTGAATACTTAGAAATTTTAATATAAAATAATTGATACAATCGATTGCTATCAATTTGATTGTAAAATGAATTAAAATAAATAAGTTTTCATGTCACTCATTTAATTGACTTTTGATTATATTTAGCGGATATTTATTTCTTTGCTTTATTTCTTATTCATAATAATAATAATTTTTGAGATTTATTTCTATAATTTACATTTAATGTCATTTCACAATGTTTTGTACTAATCATTTGAATGGTTGCGCCTTAAAAGACTCTTTCGTGCAAAACATCGATTATCACAAAAAGTAATTTCGTAGTGAATTTTAGTTATATATTTACCTCAAACCTATTTACCTTATATATTTTAACTACGTTTATGAAGTATGTAGTATATAGTTTTGTCGTTCTGCCTGCTAAATTTAAGGACTTTTTTTTATAATGTCGGCAATAAATAAATCAGATTGCCTAAAATCCGCCATTTAGTTTTTTATTTGAAGAAATTTAACTCTTAAACTTGAAGAGTAACCTAATTATAGCAAATATAGACTTATTTAGGCTTAAAAACACCGAAATAAGCCTATTTTAGAAGAAAATGGCCGTTGCCGCGGTATTTCCGTTCGCCATTTTACCCTTTCCAATACAGCTACAATACTTTTGAAAAATACCACCCTCCCTGAAAATTTTTGATTGGCCATCCCTGCTTAATAGCTAGATATTTTCTAAATTTGCCATACAATGGTTTTCATTTTAAAATCAAATTATTATTTATGTTTTATGCTGTGCAAGATACCTGACCCTAGGGAGGGGATATTTACAAAATAGGGAACGGAAAACAGAATAATTTTCTTAAATACTCTTATTTTTGGTAATTTAAGGGTCAATTGGCTTAATTAAGTCATAACTAAGATATTATTCAAGTTGCAAGGCTAAATTTATTAAAATGAGAAACAAAATTTCGTTACTATTAACTTTTTCTTTCTCCAGGCTTGATTGGGTACCTTCTAGAGCCAATTTTCAAACAAGGGATATTTTCGGAAATTTCCCTTAAAAATCCCTGGTTTTATCTTAATTATTATTTTATTAATACATTCTTTATGAAGTTTAAAATGTTATATTTGGAAATAGAATTTGTTCTACCATTCAGTCGATCAAATTATTGATGATTTTTTGTTGATTGTGTACTGAATTCTAAAAGTATTGAATTTGCAAAAAAAGAAACTATTTCTGAATATATTATATCTGAAAAGTTCACATAATTTTTTCTGAGTTCAGTTCAGTCAAGAATAAAATTTTTATAAATTCAATTTTTGCTGAACTCTATTCTTATACTTTTTTATTAAACAATTTAAACGATAGTTACGGTCCGACTGTTTTCCATCTTACTTTCAAAACAGATCGACTCCAGAATATTGAAATTGAGTTCAAGAAAAAAATGCTCACAAAAAACAGAATTGAGTTTTTGGCGGTGTTTTGCAAAATGGAAAAACATTACAAATAATAGAAAATAAAAACTTAAAATTGTTTGCCAAGTTTTATAAAACTAGAGATGGGCAAGGGGATGGACTTCAAGATTCTATATTAAATTTTTATCCAAGCAAAGTCTAAACCTAAGATATATTAAGGTAAATGTTTTGTTTTAAAATGTTTACCCACTTCATCCTAGCAAGTCTTTGATCAATCAAAATCTAATCAAATGGATTACGAGTTCAAGAAAACTATTCTTCAATTGGTTCTCAGTTTTCAGAGAAATTTAAATTATTTTCAACGAAGAGAGCAATCATTGTATAGAAAGCAAACTTTTTCTGTGGGTTTCATATGTTTTGGCATATATTTTATGATCAAATTATGCAAATCTAATGATTACAAGCATTGAATACATTAAGCGTTGAGTTTCGTAGAAAAATATTCTCATAAATCAGCAAAAATGAGTTTGCTCTAATTTTGATTATGATAGTTCCATTTATTGTCGACCATTTCTTTTATTTGAATTTAATTTTCAAAAATTAGAACCAAATGATAATAAAAATAATAAAAAGCATTTGAATTGATTTCAAATGATATTATAGTAGACATAAATATCTAAATATGTCTGAATTCATCTGAAAGTTTAGTCTACAAAGCGCTTATATGAATAGTTGGACAATAAAAAGGCTTTTTCCTACTAAAAGAGGGCTAAGAGGGCGGGCGAGTGATCCAAACGGAACAGTCATTTCCATTTGGATGAAAAGACATTCATTTAATGATAAACCATTTCAAAGGACTTATACATAAACTGAGGCAAACATTTTGGACAGAAGTCTTGTTAACGGATTCCTACAGCTGTTCCAATCAGCCACTGGAGACACATTTAAGGACAAGAGCTTAATGGCCAGCCTCATTTTATCAGCCACTGTTGTGGTCGTAAACAATGCCTGTCCTCTCATTTCGCCAGTTTTATAACAAACGTGTATTAATATAACCGACGCTAAAGGGCTCACTATTTTGACTATACTTTCATCACCCTTTCAAAGAAATATGATCAGAACCATCTGAATATTAGGGACGTTGTAAACAACTCTAATACTTCTAACATTTAAATGGGGAGAGGGATTAAGCTTCATTAACTCCAGCTTTGATCCTTTTGATTTTAGACATCATCTGGGTATCAGTGCTTAAATAAAATCCAATTCAATACTTCAAACCTAAAAATGAAATTGTGCGAAATGGGAAACAATCTGTCGTAAAATTTATTGCAATCTCTCTCTCTCTCTCTCTCCCCTCTC
>JAQIWP010002583.1:0-10562 GCA_034695525.1 Euzetes globulus
GTGGTCAAACATAAGTTGTGCATAAAGTGTGAGTTTATATAAATATGAATCAACACAACAATCTAAATCTAATTCAATTGATAAAATCCATTGTTGGAAATGATGGCCTACAGAAGTGCAGGACTTGGGAGGAGCGGACCATTCAAATTGGCAAAAATATAGAGCATATTGCTCGTTTTAATAAAATTCGGTCAGTTCTCGGGTGGATTAAGGGTAAGGATCTTTTGGCAAGCTAATCCATGATGGTCTTTAGCCGTTGTGGCCATATATTCTCTTTTAAGCTTAGTAATAAACAGGTAATAGAAATAATGAATAAGAAATATTAAATATATTAAAATTGCTAAAGAAAGACAATAATAAGAGAAATATAATAATCCCCCTTAATAATTAATTAGAATGAGCGAGATTGTTCTGGTTTTTATTTGCTAAATAATACAATGTCAAGTTAGCTAGCTTGATTAGCAAAAAATATACTTATAAATAATTAGTTGCATCAACTTTTAATCTACCCATTTAATTATAATGCAAGCACAGCAACTGTAAGGTCTGCCACAGGACACTGGTTCCCCATTGGGTGGACCAGTGTTCTGTGGCAGAGCTCTCTGTCCGGCATAGAAATGGTATAAACAAATTAGCAAAAGTCTGAAAAATATTTCACTGAAATTTTGTGGGAAATCTATATCTGTCTAAAATTTCTGTAACTAAAGAAATTGGCTAAAACTAACACAATTTATTGCCTGTAATTTGAATCTGATCTGCATTCCGACCGTCTCCTTAACACTCTGTTTGGCCAAAAAGTGGAGGTCTCTCACAGAACCTCTTGTGCTGAAGACGAGAGACAGTTGGTCCTCGAAAACAAATTTGTTACACACAATTTAATAATTGTAGTAATAATAAGTAATACCACAGTTAGTGGTCAAACATATGTTGTGCATAAAGTGTGAGTTTAATATGAATTGTATAATTATAAAGGGATTTAATGTCAAACATTGATTTGAATATAGATTTAAAATTTTTTCCTTTTCTGAAACTTTCACTGTAACTTACACCTTGTTTCGTAACTTTCACTGAAATTCTCATCCTTATCCATTTAATTATGTCATTTACATTTTAAAAATTAACAAATTAATTAAATCATCAAATGCTTTGGCTATTAACTAGATGACGATTAATCGAGTCACCCATTTTGTGAATTAGTAAAAAATAACGACAACAAAGGATAAACACCTAAATATCATAAACACAACTAAAGATTAGTATTTGATTAAAATGATGCGCATTGAGGGATAGTCCAAATATATCCTGATATTTTTGCTTTCCTGAACATTCATTTTATGATGGGCGTCTTATAACTGCTTTTGAAGCTTGGTACTCCTCAAACTTGCGCATCACTAGATTTATTTGCTCTCTTACTTTGAATGCATTGAAAGGAGTCATATAAAAGTGGTTTCCTACTGAAAATCCAATTAGAAAACGGTTGTTTTCCACTCTTTCCATAGCAGATAAAAACTTTAAAAATAAAAATAATTAATAACAAGGACTATTTAGTGCCCACTTAGATGCTATACTTTGAATTTCCACAGATTCGCTGAATTTGATTTGAATCTTGACATCAGTTTGAAAATTAATTTTTCGCTTCGTTTGACTTCTTTGAAAACCGAAGCCGTAATTGAATTCAATAGAAAGAGGAAAGTTGTCGTCAGAATGAAGACAATCAGAAGACAAATCATTACATAACGTGGAAGTTCCTCGAAGAGAATCTGATGAAGAAGTAGAAGAATGAATGGTATGAATGAATAGATGATAATAAAGAGGATCTTCTTCCAGAACTGATTATAATTATCTATTTTATTGAAGACTTTGTTATATCTGTCCAACTGTTCCACAACTGATGACTGACTTAGAAATGTCTTTTCAGTCAATTCTTTTGTCAATTCGTTAACAGATTTAATACTTTTTCGGCAATTTATGACAACAATCAGGAAATATTTTAGTGTATGATAAACATAAGCAAGTTGATAATACATCAGGATATAAAAGAGTGCCCCAGTTAAAATTCCATACTTGACTAATTTTGTCAGTTCAAATTTTAAAGACAAAAACAGAATAATCACGAAAAAGAACATTATTCTTAATGATTTTATTATTAAATTCACTAAATATGCTATCTTGGTTGCAATTTTTAGAAATGTTTTTAGGTCATCCTGACAAAAGATACCAAGTTCTTTTAATTTTAAATTGCCTTTGAATACTCTCAATATAGATATCCAGTTCATTCGTTTAATATTTGCTTTGTTGAAGACATATACAAAACTGAAATTCAGTAAACATGAGTCCAAAGCAATAATATGAAAATATATGGCAAGTCCTCCGATATTTTGCAAGAACCCTAAATAATAATCAGGTACTTTGCCCTGCTCATCAGCGACAACAAGAAATATAAAATATCTTGTCACACAGAAGGCCAAAAACATTATTGCGATGAAACTTTTGAACTTTCTTTGTCGCAGTTCTTTGGAATTTTGACAATCATTTGAAGTAATATTAAATTTATAAATAAATCCCAATTTAATGAGCGCTCTATCGATGTCTGGAATAGTCAACGTTTTATTCAATGTTGAATTAAGATCCTGTTCTTTTTTCAAAATTAATTTCCACTTGGAATAAATATCAAATAACCTATATAAATTGAACATGTCAGTTTTCATAGAATTTTTACTGATATAAAACTAAATTCTAACTATTCACTAAGTATAAGATTTTAAATATATTTAAATAAATTATTGATTTTTACCATAAAATAAAGTTTATTTTAAATTCAAAAATTATCGTTAAAAATGAATAAATATAAAAGAAATTGTGGAAAAATATGACACAATTACTTCATCGGTACAGTACATCATCGTTTTAAAAATATTTGCATAAAAATAGATACAATATAAAAGAATTATTTGAGTTGGGTAATAAATTATTCTCAACAGATTATGCTGGGACTGAACATCATGGCAAATACATCGGTATGTTTAGAAGAAGAGAAAGAGAGAGAGAGAGAGAGAAGGAGGGAGGGGAGAAAGAAAAAGAATGAGAGGATGAGGGGGAGAGAGAGAGGGAGGGAGAGAGAAAACAATGAGGATAGACTGTAATGATTTTGGATAATTTACTTTTAGCTCATAAAACTATTTGGGCAATATTGTCGCAATTTTCCAAGAAATGATAAATTAAAATTTTTTCAGGTATACCTTATTGACCTTGACTTTGCCCTTGCTAATATTGCCGTTCCCATTGCACTAATGCACACTGATTTTGCAAATTTATATTTTCATTTTAAAAATATATTTTACTTCATTTAATCATTAATTAATTAATTACATTGCAATTACTTGATAGAGGAATTATAAAGTAGACACAAAATTTGTCAACAATTTTAAATTTTAACAAGATAATTAGTAATGAATTATTTTGACATACTTTTTGATCAGAATAATTTACCATTTAAAAAGATATTTTATCATTTTTGTTATTTAATTGTTTTTATAAGATAACGTTGAAAATTTTGGAAATTAGCATTCTATATCTAATCATGATCATTTTAACAGAAATCAGCTGACACAATCAATTGGGCGTTACTGTTAACTATAATAATGCTTTTCATGAAAAAAAAACTAATAAATATTTTTAGAAAATATAATTAAAATTTTTTAAATGACAAAAAATGTCTAAAATTCTTAATGAGTTCAGAATTTTTCATTTTCTAACCGACAATATTAAACAAAATGTGAAATGTTTTTACATTGATAATTTCTATGACTTAGCCTTTATTGTCTGCAACGATGACCTGGTGTATGGCCTGGGTAAATACTTTCCTGAATTGTGTGGCTTTGAAGAGACAAATGATGGCAAACATTTTCATTTATTTATTGAATTGTGTAATAAACAAATTGAAGAATTTTATTGCTTTGAAAAACTTTTAAAGTTTGCCCTGAGCCAAAATGGAAATTTATTTATGTGGGGCATTCGTTCCAAAAAGAATAGGAAAGATCAACTATTTCATCGTAAGCCAGGAAAAATTGATTTCTTTGATGGGAAGAATATTATAGATATTTCGTATAGAAGTGGTTTATGTGCAGCCCTTTCATCAGATGGTTCTGTTTATGGCTGGCATGTAAAAGAACATGAACATTTAATAGTAAAAGATGACAACAAATTAATGTTTGATCCAGTTAATTTCAACGCAAAATACAATTTGAAGGAAAAATTCAAGTTTGTGTCTAGCTCAGAATTAGGCTACTATTTAATAACAACAAGTGGCCGGGTCTATTTTTTATCAATAAAGGGGAACATCAATCTAATAGACAAAGTCAGTGATGTGTGCAAGGTAATCCATTTAGGATTTTCAGACCGAACTTTTGTACTGAAAAGCAATGGTTTGACTGAAACTTATAATTCAGATCTGAGTGAAAGAGAAACAATTGATTTAAAACCGGATAAATTCACTGATCTGATAATTCATCCAAGAAAACAGTCAATCATCTTGCAAGGAAGTAATGAAATCACAACCATCTACAAACGTAATCAAATAAATCATTATAAATATAAAAACATTCTAGATTATTTCAGTTATTATTATCAGTCCACTCATAAGACTATCCATTTGAAAAATAACCTAATATTTGTTCTGGATATTGGAATAAAAAACAATGTACTGGCTAAGATTTTAAAACAAATTGATTCGCATAAGAATGAGTCCAGCCAGGACCACACAGTGCAAGATGAAACTTTTTCCAAATTGAAGAATTTTCGGATTTTCAATTATTTACCAGAGAATCTTGGCTCAAATGTTCAATACTACCACAATTGGGGCCAATATTCCACTTCAAAATATTCTGGATTTTTTGTTATGACTGACAACAAAGTCTATGGCTTTGGCTATAATATGAATGGAATTCTGGGTTTGGGTCACGACCTGAGAGTTGATGACTACACTTTGATCCAAGAATTGTGTGACCAGAATATCGTGGAATTCTTTGACGGAATTAATTGCATGTTTGCCAGAAATAGCGAAAATGCCTTTTTTGGATGGGGTCTCAACTGTTCCGGACAATTAGCCAGGGGTTTCAGAAGTGAGCCAAGAACATATTTCAAGCCAAAGAAAATTGATTACTTGAGCGACAAATCAGTAATAAAAATAGCCGCCCGTTCAGACCACTGTCTGGCCCTGACAGCCTATGGCTCTATCTATGGATGGGGCTTGAATGATCAAGGACAAACAGGTTGCGCAACGGATCAATTTACTTTAATACCAAGAAAAATTGAACTTACAGACTGTTTAAGTCAACAATTTAAGTTTATTCATACACTGGCTAAATTTAGCGCTGCCGTCACAACCGAGGGTCGGGCATATTTTTGGGGACAGTTTGGGCCAGAGTTGAAGAGATTTGAGCCAACCCTAATTGAAACAAGCAGCATTGTTAAAATCTATACCAGCTTTTGTCACAATTTTCTATTGATTTTGAGAACTGATGGACACTTATATCAATGGGAAAGTAACCAGGGCACAATCAAACTGTTGTTTAGTAATGTAAAACTCAACGATATGATTTACATAACTATTGATCCTTGGATTAATCTTGCTCTTAAAGGGAAGGATTCTATTTACGAATTAATACTTGATAGAAATCAAAAGTTCATTGTTGAAAAGACTGAATATTTGGATTTTTACGATTATTTTCTTTATAAATTCAAAACGTCTTATCGAACGATTCATATCTCAAATGAAGGATATCTTATGAAAACTCAAAGAAAAATCAATAAGACTTTTAGTGAAAATTCTGGCGAAATTGTACTGGTTACATATTACAAGAACATATTTGATAGAAAATATGAAAATTCATTTATCTGTTTGGATGAATTGGGATCTGGCAGTTTTGGAACAGTGTTCAAGGTGAAAAACAAAGTCAATGATCTATTTTTTGCTATTGCCTGATAATTAATTATTTAGACAGTGTTATCATTAGCACAGGTATGCACTCCTAATATTGAGTTAAAATATTTATGTTATTTAAATAACAGTATTATATAAGGTTTAATTTAACATAGATTCTGGGCCATAATCAGCTGCCTTTCTGACCATAGTCTTGCAATTCTTCATTAGTCCCATAAAGTAGTTCGGACCGAATTCTTTAATCTTTAATCTGATCCTAGTCTTGAGCTGTTCCAGATTTTCAGCCTTCCAATCGTTTGAATATACCTTAGCTTTCAGGTGAGCCCAAAATTTCTCAATAGGTCTAAGTTGGGGAACGTTTGGAGGGTTGTCTTCCTGTGCCAAATACTTAATGTTATGCTTCGCAAATGCCGCTATTGAGAGTCGGCCATAATGTGAGGTCGCGCCGTCGGGCCAAAAGAGATATCGGCCATCGCTGTGGTGTGTCCGCAAGAATTTGACCAATCTTTTATTTATACATTCCTTTGAGTAGACTATTTGATCCATAGTCTGGTGCTTGGCGGCAAAGTATGGAGTTGAGTGACCACACTCACTTATCGCTATCCAAACCATAACTTTTGGTGGAAACTTCTCTTTAGATTTGTATTTGATATTATTTTCGACTTCAGTCCTATCACTTGAATAGTAACCGTCATTTCCCGGAATGTTATGGCCAGTCATCGGAAAGTATGACTCATCGTCTAGCACAATTTTGATATCATTTGTAGGACGAAACTCATTTTTCGACATTTTTATGAGCCTTTTCTTTTGTCTCAATACTTGGTCTTCAGTTGCTTTTGGCTTATTTTGTCTTTTGAAATATCGAATGCCATTCTTTTTGAGTACAACACTCACCCAAGGCTGAGATATTTGGTATTTTTGAGCCAACCGTCTCTGAGAAACACCAACCTTCCCATCAACTCTATGTTTTAAGTCCCTAACTTTAGTTCTGGTCATCTTCAGTGCCGGCCTTCCCTGTCCAGGTTGTTGTTTTAACGGCAAATTTTTGTCGACTCTCAACATGATGTTGTAAAGTGTCGATCTTTTCATTTTCATCTTTAAAAAGTGGTCCAAAGTGTATGGTTTGCCCATCTCTTTATGTATTTTATAAAATTGTCCGACAAGAAAACGCCTGTCCTCTACTGAAAGGCCTTCCATTAGTATAAATGTCAACAATTTATACAAAAGTTTGGTAACAATAACTTCACTGATAATCGAACGTCAGATCTAGTCTTCACTCATTATTGAAAGCGCGCGCATACCTGTGCTCTCGTGAATTAAAATCTGTCTAATTAAATAATTATCACCCTTTATTAAAAGAATTGAAGTTAAAGGTCTGTGCAAATTAGCCCAGAGTATAAATTAAGTAATACCATAAGTTTTCTAGGTGATTTGATGATAATTATCAAGGAGATTCGAATTATGTCAAAATTAAACAGTGATTATGTGGTCAATTACATAAACTCATGGATTGAAGGAAAGATTATTGACAAGAGTTTAGTTAACTTTGTGTACATTCAGATGGAATTGTGTTCACAAAACTTACAGAATATTATCGATTCAATTAATACTTCATTCGATGATAAATACCAAGAATACAAATATTTAATTCGCAGCCAACTATTACTTCAGCTGATTGAATGTCTCAATCATTTGCATTCATCGACGCCACCGATCATTCACAGAGACCTCAAACCGGAAAACGTTTTGATCACCGATGGATCAAATGGCAGATTCTTAAAGTTATGTGACTTCGGATTATCAAAATTCTTTGATAATCCCTGGAATACCCGCGGAGTTGGAACTTTTGCTTATATGGCACCGGAAGTAGTTGACTATGACTATTATGACCAAGATACTAACATGAACAAGTATGATATCAAATCGGACATCTTTAGTCTAGGAGTAATTGCAACAAAACTCTTCGACTTTAAAGATAGCCTAAAAAGCATAAGAAAGCTAAAGGTGTTGTAAGTAATCAACATGATGTTTTTGTATGTTCATTTTAATTTTCATTAATTTAAGGGATAAATATTCAGCGAATTATTCGACGGCCAATATTGAGGACAAATTTAGAAAACTATTTCATAACATATCAATGATGGTCTCCAAGAAGTCTGAAGACAGACCAAATTGTAAAGACCTATTGAGCGGATTGATTGACTGGACGGTCGATAAAAATGTTTTAAAGCAAAATGAAAACTATTCGCAATTTTTATCACTTGTTTTGAAGGTTGAAAATTCATTGTTTTTTGAATTTTTTCAGTACATTAACAATGAAATGAAAAATATTAAATGAAAAACAATGACAATAATTATGGAACTTGATGAACTTACTTTGAACAATTTGATTTTTATTGCAACCTAATTGTTGCCAACAAGAAAAATAATATCAAAATTCAAAACCACTTCTTGATAATTTTAGTTCTAGTTCACTAAAAAAGAAAAACAAATGAATATCAATATATTGGTAGGATTTTTTTTCTATTTTGGGACATCTTTATCAAGTTTATTTTTATTTCGCTTTTACATTTAAATATCAATCCAATAAAATAACCTTTTAAAATCAAATCTATCAATAAGTACTTTTATTTAAATTTTTCTGATTTCTGTGTTTTGACAGAAATTTAATTTATTACAAAGTTTATTTAGTAATAGATACTTGTCATTAGCATTTGACGTCCGCCAATGCTTTTTGGTAACAGATCTAAATTAAATGACAAATAATCAAGAAATTATCATTGGCTTAAATGAAGCATACCAATTTTTTCTTAGGAAACTTTTTTAGCTCATCTTGGTTGTCTTGATATTCAGGTTTCAATTTTATCTCATTCAAGGTAGTTTGGTCGTCTATGCAATTTATCCATTCATCTTTTCTCTTACCGCAGGTCGCTTTTCTGACTTCATTGTCAAGGTCAGACTTATTGAACAATTTATTACGGCATTCACTGGTAGGATCTTTTTTCTAGTTTGGGACATCTTTATCAAGCTTATTTTTATTTAATATCTAACAAATAAATCTTACGAATTCCCAAGTACTCATTTTCAAGCATTCGTCCCATTTTTGGAGCACCAGCATAACAAAATCTGAAACAATTTCGAAATTTAATTGAGTAATCACCTTTTTATTCTTGGTGAAAATATAAAATACCTTTATCACAGCAATATTTTTTCATCAATTTTGCAATATTGTCCTGGATCTCCTTTTCCTCCTTTTTGTCCGCACTGATCAGCCATATGGAACATAATAAGACCAAGAAATAAAATGAATTGAACCTGGAGAACATTTGAAATTTAATTGCTTCTGGAATATTGCAAATTACAAACTACCAATTAACATTGAATGTTGTCTTTTTATATCTGATTTTATTTAAATAGTCTTTTGTTAGAGAATAAATACCTGTATCAATTTCGTGATAAATTGATTGTGAAATTAATTATAATTTGATTATTCCGTGATTGATATAGTTTGCTCGCCGTTTTGTTTCACCATATTGTGTAAATGCTCTTTGATAAATAATATTTTATAATTACTCTTGCTAGCACGTAAAATGATTTATTATAGTCTACTATTTTTGTAAATTTTTGTAAATTGTTAAAACAGTACTTTGTTTTGTGTTGAATACAAACGTTTAGTTAAAGTCTTCAGATTTACAACAGTTTTGTTGATTAGTTTGCATTTGAGTCCCAAATGATAGGAAATAATTAAATAATAGTTGATATGTAAGAGTTGGCCCAAAGTTTTTAATATCCGGTAAGTTTTCACTTTAGATTTTTTGGATTTGAAATCAAGTAAAACCATAAAAACCTATTCATTAAATAAATCACATTTATTTTGATAATTTTTTTAATTTCATTATATTTGTTCTACTATATTATTCAGATTTTATTTGATGAATAGATATTTTTAAATAAAAAGTCATAATTAATGGCTTATTAATAATATTCATTGTATTGCTGAAATTTATAAAAGTCTGCCTCTCTATTAATGGTATTGTGACCACTTGTCCTTGATTATCCAGGATTATCCTTGATTTGAGAATTCCAGCGTCTTGGGGCTAGTTCCATTAACAAATCCTATCTCAAGACCATAGCTTACGATAGGATGTTTGAGTTACGAGGGTCTTAAAAATAAGAATTTTTGTTTTCACTAAACCTTTTACTAAAATTCTCAGACTTGCTTTGATCTTACGATTTGTTTTGTCAAAATGTAAAAAACTTTTAGATAAATGGCCGCCAGTTTTCTATTATTTTACTGATAATTTGATTAAATTAGAGTTAATTTCTAATAATGTCGAGTAAACGGAAACCAAACTTTAATTCAGAAGAAATTCAAGTATTAATGGATTCCTATAATGAAAGAAAACGAATCATTGAATCAAAGGTAAGTTAAAAATAGGAATCATTGTTAAAACTAATTTTAGATTCTTTTCAGTTGTGCAATAAAATCACAAATTTGGACAAATACAAGGCTTGAATAGATAACAGATGCTGTTAATGCTGTTAATGCTGTTAATGCTGTTAATGCTGTTAATGCTGTTAATGCTGTTAATGCTGTAAATAAGAAAGGATTCCTCCGAAG
>JAQIWP010002584.1:0-10561 GCA_034695525.1 Euzetes globulus
AAATGGAAATCCAGGACAATTTTTTAAAAATCCAGGACATTACCAGGCCAACTTGTATAAACCAATTTATTTTCCAGAATCAACCTATTTCTTAACAGTTTTGGTAGGTAAATTTTGCCGAAATTGAACCAAAATCCAGGACTGTCCTGGAAAAAAGGACGATCTGGCAACCCTAGCTGCCAAAGGCTTTTCCAATAATTCAAATTTAATTTAATTTAACCTTATAAGAATTTCAAACACTATGATATAGTAAAATCTGTTAGATTTTGTGACTTTTGCAATTTATTTCAAAATATATAGTGGTTTAAAGTTATTATTACAAATTTCAAATTAATTATATGAATGGGCGGAAAATAGTATATAATGTCAATAGTTTTAATTTATTTGTAACAATATAGCAACTAATAAAGCTCATGTATAATTGGGAAATTTATCGGTTTTAAAGTCAAAAAATTGGTAAGAAGCTTGTTTCAATTATAAAATATTCAAATTGCAAGTTCATGCTTATTAAAAATTCGATCACTTAATGCACTCAAAACATTTCCGGGAATTCTTTGATTTTTACGGATTAGATCTTCGATTGCGAGGGATGTCTAGAGAAACATTATTAAAGAAATAATCAATAATCTAATTTAACAATTTATCAGAGATGGCTAATGAAAATTTTTGGGGTAATGCGGGGGTATTTTGTCAAAAGTGCTTTCAGTTTACAATTAATTAGCCATCTCTGCTATTTAACAACTTTTTCTGCCAATTGTTCGGGTGTTAGTGTCGGGTCAAATTCAATAGGTGGTCCAATATGTGTACGAAGCTTGACAGGAAAAATACCATAACATGGAGAATAAGGTATCTTGAAAGTTTCATAGAATATCTGAAAAATTCTTTTGAAATATTTTATAATACGAATTACTTCATTAATATTTTCAGTAAAAACAGGAATTATTGGGACCTCTGCCTTCAAAGCCACTCTAGCAAACCCGTTTCTTTTGTTCCAAACAAGGTGATAGTTTTCGTCTGTGAATATTGCTATAAATAATTTAAAAATTTAGGATATATTGCAAACTTAATGTACACAATTGTAAATTTAAACCTTCTCGAACACCGCCAGGGTGAATAAAGATCAAATGACCTGCTTTTAATTTTTTTAAACATTTGTCAGAAGACCCGGAAAAAAATTTAGTGGTTTTATTAAAAACTTTAAGACCTGATTAAGAAACTAAAATTCAAATGTTTAATTAAAATACAGATTACAAACCTGGCGTAATGAAGTATATATGATGTACTACAGCTTGTATAGTTCGTTGCTTATATAATGTGCATTTGGCCCACAAGTACATAAATTCTAAGTAATACGCACCATGGTAGCCGATAATTAATGCTGGACCACTGTCTGGAATGTTTTCTAAGCCAACTAATTCATATCTATGTAAAATTAATGCTAAAATTTGCCAAAACTTAGCCAAATTTCTACGTAGATCATCCGAAGGTGCTTGCCAATTTTTTGCTGATTTTATAATATAACGTTTTTGTCCAATATATAATATGGATGCCGAAATACAGTGAAACAAAATGATAAAAATAATAGGCATAGAGAAAATGACCTGAAAAAATAATTGAAAGATACACTTATTACTTAAAAACTTACCATAATATAGATTAAAACCCATATCGATAAATTTAACATATTAATATTTTTGAAACTGTTAAAAATTTCCACCTAATCTGAAATTAAATCTTATTTTCAATATATTTGATTAAAAGAATATAGCATACTCATTTAGTTTATAATTATTAAATTATTATAAATACATACATGTATTAAGTATTCAAAAATTAAATAAAAATTTAAAACTTTAGTGTTTTAATTCATTTTTTACAACCGTAATAAAATACAACTTTAAGCATTACCTTTAAACAATTTAGCTTGTATTATCGTCCCTTAAACCAGTTGGCATACAACTACCAAGAATTTTCTTTTTATGTATTACGTATGGTTAAAAACTCATTCAAATAAAGGGCGTCCCGAAAGTGAATGCAATGGGTAATTTATTGAATAACTCAAAAAGTTGTTGAAGTTTTAAAAATATATTTTAATGAATGAAAAATTAAAATATATGCTTTTGATTTTAATTAAGAAGTGGTGCATGGACATCCTCGTCTCTTAGTTATTTTATTGGAAGTCAAAGGCTTTCAGCCATAGAGTGTGCAGAGCTTTCAGGAACAATTTTGATTTTATTTTTCCTTATTTTCAGGAATTCTATCAAATTTTTAGGTGCAGTCCATCTCTTAGCATATGATCTCTTAAATATTTACCAATATTCTTCAAACGACTGAGCCTGAGGCTAAACAGGGGCAGTCTTTTTTAAGTAATAAATTGTATACATTTGCTAGTAAGTCGCTCTTGGACATTTTTTGAAGTGCCACCTCGACATTTTGAACCAAAACACAAAATTATATCTCAGTTGATATTTCCAAAGATAAGTGGGAGCCGTGAATTTCTTAGGCGCTGCTCAACAGCTTATTAGTTGTTCCTTAAACAGATTAGTTTGCTTTAAAGGGTTTTTTGACCACCGTTTTGGTCACTATTTTGATCGTAAAAAGATTTTCTAATTTCAGTAAGAGGTTGAAATAAGCAGTTTATGTCAGCTCATATCTCTGGACTATCCAAGAAAAAATTTGATCCTATTCTCTCCTCTTTTGATAAATTGTAGGACAATCTTTGCTTTACCTAAATTAGCCGGTTTAAAGTTAAAGTGCACAACTCTAAAAGTGAGGTCTTGTATTTCTGTTTGCGTCATTCCTTTACTCATTACTTCATATAATGGTTACTGTATCGGATCAATATATTGATATCTTAACTATCATTCGGAACAATATTCGACAAAAACAATGCTTTATATAGCGCGCTATGTGTTGGCAAACAGCGCGCAATCACTTTCGGGACGCCCTTTATAATAAATATTTTTCTCATAATAGAAAATTGAACACTTGTTTGTGGATTAAATTCAAACTATCTCCAAAGGTGTAGTCCAGTACCCTATGGTGGCCACACCCTCTCCAATTAACAATAAAATTATGCAGAAATGATAGGGAAGGTGTCAAAGTTGTAATTTTTAAGGAAGGAATTAAACGATTGATTCTGACTAAATTAAGCATACTGAATAAGAGTTCTTCTTTGTGAAGATCATCTGATTTAATTAATTGTGGCATATTCTGAATCTGCAAATTGACTAGGATTGGCAAGGATAAATGTTTTTGGCCAATAGCCTTAAACCCGAATTTGATATGATCAAAAATGCTATATAAAACACGATTTGAAGGATTTTGACACATTTTATACTTTATTATGATTTTAATAAAGTTAAGACTTAAAAACTATCAAAGAACGAACTTGTTTTATAATTTAAAAAGAAATGATTCATACTAATCGAGGATTTCATTTATTTTTCATAGAATTTGCAGGCTGAATTAAAAATAAGTGGTAACATTTTTGAAATATGAATTTCAGTCAAAGGTTCAATAATGGATAGTTCTAGTAAATCTCAACTTTATGTAAATGTTACTGAATTATAAGATCAGACTTTCCAAACTTTGTCTTGTATAGCATTTTTGACTTTGCAAAATTCGGGTTTAATTGAGAACATTGGTCAAAAACATTTATCCTGAACTATTCTAGTCAATTTTCAGATTAAAAATATGCCACAATTAATTAAATCGGACAATTTTCTCAAAGAAAAACTCCTATTGAATCAATTCATGGAATTTTGTAAATTTCATGGTTACAAAGTAATGCATATCCTCCTGATATAAAAATATTGTTACTGTACACCTATTTTACGGCACTCTTGCCATGGCAGCAGTCTGCCTCAAAGACCAGATCATCTGGTCTAGAAGTGGTAGCAGGGGCCCGAAAGGGCGATAAACGCATTACTAAACAACGGTCCGCGAGCGAATATCCGACGGTGGACCAACACTCACACAAAACTCATGCACTTGAATGTTGATCAACTATTTATTAGAAATGAAAAGAATTATAATTAATAAATCTTGAGACAACTTAAGACTTCAAAAACTAAATCAATTCTGAGCTCTGCAGCCCTTGTAAAGTGAATATATATTTCGCTTATCTATTTGTTTATATTAAAACTTATTTTCGAAATTACCTTTCAAAGAAGTTTTATAAATTGTTTACATTAAAATTAAATTCTAAGGTTACATGTTTCTCTTAGTACAATAAAACCCTTTATATTATTTGAGTACAGTGGTTGCACTTTGCTGAAATTGTTTATCAAACTCTGGTTTATTTCAATGACAGGAAGTGCAAGTAGGGTCACCAGGCCCGTGGTACCTTGGTCCCTGTTCAGATGCCGACTCTGGGTTGTATCTAGGGTTGCCAGATCGTCCTTTTTTCCAGAATAGTCCTGGATTTTGGTTTAATTTCGGCAAAGTTTACCTACCAAAAATTAAGAAATTGGTTGGTCCGGGAAAATAAATTGATTTATACAAGGTGGCCTGGTAATGTCCTGGATTTTTTAAAAATTGTCCTGGATTTCCATTTCGTTACCCTAGTTGTATCTGTCCTTCCCAGGTCAATCTACTGGCTTTTGCTTACTGACCAGATCTGGCACCCAAAACCCCAAACAACAAAATCTGAACCTATAAAACTATCTACACTAAATTTGGCCCTATATAGACTCAGTAACTATTATCAGTTATAGCTGTGCAGATTAGGCTATTTCTGACCAACACTAACCCAATACTCAACCGAAAACTTCCGTTCTGCGCTGATTGTCTCATTGTCTTGACTGGCTTTTCAAACCTAAAGTCTGCCGAAAGCTTGCCGGTTACAGCTTCTTTCGGTCTTTGATGGCCGCCGAGTGCTTGCCGGTTAAAACTACTTTCGGTCTTTGATGGCCGCCAAATTCTTGCCGGTTACAGCTACTTTCGGTCTTTGATGGCCGCCGAATTCTTGCTGGTTACAGCTACTTTCGGTCTTTGATGGCCGCCCAATTCTTGCTGGTTACAGCTACTTTCAGTCTTTGATGGTCGCCGAATTCTTGCAGGTTACAACTTCTTTCGGTCTTTGATTTCTGTTGAATGCTTACCCGTAACAGCTACTTTAGGCAATTGATCGCTAGCCGCTAGTAACAGCTACTTTCTGTCATTATCTGGCCAGCCATTAGCGCAGACATTATTCCGACTTTACATATCAAAGATATGGTACAGAATTTCAGCTGTAATTTTGCTCTTTTTCCCGAAATGCCTAAACTGTTAACTAATATAATGTTAGGAATTAGTGAATCTTAACATAATATTATGCTTAGGCTTATTACTAACGGCAGACATGGCGGCACATAAGAGCTGCGCCATAAAGTTTAACGACATTCCAAACATTAACGAAACTCAGTCAACGAGTAATCAAAATCATTACTGAACGGAGTCTGACTCACAAATCTTGTCCGTATTGTGGATCTCAAAGACAATAACAAATGTAATGGCGATGGAGTGCGGAGACAGTAATCTTCTGGATCTAATCAGAAGTTTGCACCAAAGACAACGAGTAATGGCTTTCCGTTCAGTTCCGGTATTAACTTAACAGATAATAGAAGGCGTCCATTACTTGCACTCGAAAGACGTTTCGCACAATGACTTGAACCTGCCAAACACCCTTATCTTTGATATATGCGGAGTAAAGACGGCCAAAGTGACAGATTTCAACTTCTTCGACACTTGTGATGATGAATGTGTAGATCCGTGTAGACGTCCTCTGAAAAAGGTTTTTAGGGTATTGCGCTACACCAAAATTTATGGAAGCGGAAGTCCTCAAAAGATTCATGGCTTACGATCACATAACCAGAGTTGTTGTAATATATAAGATGATCAATTATTCAAAGATGATTCAATTTATATGTCATCAGATGAGAGGCAATTAATTTGCTGAATACAGTCGAATCAGAATAATTGACACTAAAATGATGCCAAACGGATCAGATACAGAGTTGTCTCAATGGAATCAGACGGCTGACAGAATTATTGTTGTTTACCACATTATTGTTCCCCATTCATTCCAGCAACAAAATGATTGCATGTATTGCTACTACTCTTATACTCAATCAGAATATTCAAAAATGTGATTAATTAAAAGTGTGTCAATTAATTTCGCCTTTTATAGCATTTTTATAATTAAGAATAATATAGATTAGAGGTCACAAAGCGCTAAGAATCAATTAGCTGTAGTTTTATTTCAGTGAATGCAAGAAAACATTTAAAAATACTTTTGAATTTAAAAGTTGTGGTTGTTGTCAATCTTTGTGGTCAGCAATGGCAGCCGATGCGGGTCGTAAGGCGGCCAAAGGAGGGAAGAAAGTACGGGCAGCGCAGGTTGTGGGAGGGATGGGCAGCACAAAAGTCCTTTTTTAATGTTTTTAGGCACAGCAAAGACACAGGCACAGAACAGAAAAGAACAGAACAGAATTTAAAATTAAAACTTAAAATTTTTTTATGTTAAATATTTTGAATGATTTTAATTTATCTTTATATTAATCAATAATATTTATTATTAATTTATAAAAAATTAATTATTCTTGAAAGAAATATTTTGTATTTTTAATTTTTCAGGAGACTTAATATAAAAAATTAATTCAACTGACTAAATACGAATGATATTTAATGAATAATTTTTAAATATTTTTTGGATAACAATTTTAATCATAATTATTTGGCTGATTTGTCATTCGTGAATTTTGGAATTTATTTTTAGGTCATAGCTTTTTAATGGGTGTGAAGTGGTGCCCCTCCTAAAACACTTGGGCTGTTATCACTGGAGCCACCGATGGAAATGGCAAAGCGTATGCGAAAAAATAAAATATATCTTTTTTTTTTGTTTAATATTAAGAGAAATAATCTAAAATGAAAAGAAACTTTCTTTATAATGGTAGTTTCACCTAAACAATTTATTCAATGTATTCAATGCGGAGTATATTGTTTTTAACGCTTAAAGCTTCATGTAAAGATTTTTTTGTAAAAAGTCAAAATGTAGTGAAATTAACTTTTGGTAAAATTACTTTGCATCATATATTTAAATTTATTTAAATGATTAATTAAGTAAGGATTTCTTTTATTTCAAAATAAAAAATAATTGTTTATGAAATTATTTTGGCACCACCAGCTTTAACATTAATGCCATTAAAGGATTTTAACAAAAATATTTCAATTTATTTCTATTTTCAATGCTTTAATTTGTTTAACTGACACAATTATTTTCATATTAAACTACATTAATTTATATATAATTAAATAATTCACATAAAAATCATATTATTTAATGCAAAAATATTTATATAACAAATGAAACTGTAAAAATTATTTGCCAAGATAATTAGAAACCCGTTTTTCATTCCAGGCTGCTATGCCTTCCAGTCTATCTTCCGTATGAACAACTCTTGAAATACACATTTCCTCAAAAGCAAGGCCTGATTTAATATCAATATCTGAGCCAACATTTATCGCTAATTTCGCAAACTTCAGTGCAATTGGACCGTTCTTAGCAATTTCCTTTGCTAGATCAATAGCTTTTAAATAGGCTGATTCTCCATTAGAGTTCTGGTTAACTAAATAATTAGTTAAGTTCATTTTGAAAGCAGAATTTCCATCAAATACTCGTCCGGTAAATATTAATTCTTTTGCCAAATGTTTGGGTAAAATTTTATTTAGTATTTGAGTTCCACCTGAATTTAAAAAATTTGATTAGTGTATCAATAGATGAGACTGACCTCCTCCTGGAATAATAGCAAGTTTTGTTTCTACTAAGCCAAGTTTTGCATTGGATGCTGCAATTCGCATGTCAGCTGCCAGGGCTATTTCTAAACCACCACCAATTGCTGCCCCATCAATTGCTGCAATAGTTGGCAATGGAAATTCATAAACCAACTTCAATACATTTCGCAATTCTGATATTAGATCAAATGTTTCTTCATCAGAAAGACATTGTCGCTCCTTTAAATCTGCACCAGCTGAAAATATATTAGGTACTTTTGAGCGAATAATTAATACGCGCACATCTTTATTTTTGGCAATCAAGTTTAAGCAATTAACAATTTTGTTAGCAAAATTTCTAGATAATGAGTTTGCAAATTTTTTTCTATCCAAGCAAAGAACCTGTTCATTATATAAATCTTATAGAATGTAATATTGTTTCGAAACATACAAATATTCCAAAATCATTGAACGGTTTTTCAATATAAACTTCTTCTTCATATGTTTCATACTTGAAATAATTTTCCATTTTGACCCAAATTTTTTAATTAATGGCTGACAATGATATCTTCTTGAATATATTTTATATATTTTTTGTAAATTATGAAATAATTATTTCACAAAATTTTATAATCAAATTTTACAAAAAAGCTATTAATATTGTTGGGAACAGAGCTAAATTTGGTTAAAAGTTATTTTTTCAAGGACAGTCTTAACCTTATCATTATTATTTATTTGATATGTAGGGCTGAAACCAAATATGGAATGTTTATCCTTGGTTTTGAAAGTAAACCCCCGCAACTCCTCACTACAGAAACATTCCAATATTTTCACATTGTATAATTTCATAAGTTGTCTAATTTCACCATCGAACCCAGACCCAGTTTGGGACCTATCTTAAATAGTGTGGCTAATTTCACATTTTTTATTTTTACAATCAAACTGATTTGGGAGAACAACAATAGAAATATCAACTTGGATTTTCAGAAATTTGTTGATGCCTTAAAGTTATGCTTAAAATTCAGTATAAAATTTGGAAATATTTTACTTATATATTTATGAAATATTTTGTTAAATTAACTTACTTTCGTGTTCAGATGTATCCGAAGTCTAATATTTTACACTCGATGAAAAATAAGTTTATTTAATGCAATTTTCTGAATTAATCTTTTGAAATTACATTGTCTATTTTCCCATTCTTTTATTTTACCTAGCTCAAAGTCTGGTCCCAATTGTGTGAAATTAGGAGAATGTTTCTGTAGTGTAAATTGCGGAGTAATCAATAACTTGTATTTAAAGAATTTGCTTTAAGAATCTAAAGTTTGATTTTTTTTAATTTGAAAGAATGAGATTGTAATGTTTTACTTTAAATGTTATTTTGTGTTAAAACTAAAAAATTAATTTCACTTTAATAGTTTCCTTAACTAAAGTTTTGTGTAGTTATTTGTGAGGCAGACCTGCCCAGCTGGTCGGCGATGTAATGGTAAGGCTATATCGGCCCGTAAAGCCGTATCGCTACCACAGACAGAACTCTATCCTTTAATTGGTGGCCTGCGGTAGAAGATGTCCACGCCAAGGATATGAGCGGACCTGGAAAATGTAGAAATGCTAAACTATTTTTAATTATTTTTGGTCTAATTATGAAGTTTTAATTTTAATTAAGAAATTATAAGATAGTGAGAAGAAACAATTACGATAACCAAAATTCAGGTTATGAATTATCAATATAAATATTTTATTCAAATTATGTAAAAATATGCTGTTATAAATTTAAAATTAAATTTTTAACATTTCCAAAAGTTTATTTAATTAATCTGAAATAAATTATTAATTATAAAATTATCTTGAATTATAGTAAATATAAACAACTATAACCAAATTAATATTCTCTGTGTAAATTTAAATGTTTAATCGTCAATAACGCTTTTTAGCACACCTTAAAAAACTTATTTTTATTTTTCATGTTTTGACATACCTTAATAACAAAACCTTAAAATATGAAAATTAAAAAATAAAAAACAAAAATATTTTTTATTTTGAGCAAAAAAAAACACTTTTTAATGTAAGGAAACTAATTCAAACCCAAATATTTTGGTTTATTTTAAAAGAGAACTTATTACCAAACAATATTGTGCCCGCATAATATCTGCTTTTGGGCGAGGGAACAGGTCTGTTTGGTCTGTTTGGTCTGTTTGTCGTAGTTGATTGTGAATCAAGTCATCATTAAGGACTGTAGCGGAGGCTTACAATTGGAGGACAAAAACAAAGAATTTTAACACAAAACACACTTTATTTGAGTGGAATTAAAACAGAACTAAACTTTTTGATAGTTAGATAAAGTGTGAAGTTAAAAGTGCTTAAAAATTTAGTTGTACTTCTTCAGGAATGTGTGTAGAAACTAATTGCAATATTGAAAATTTGTCTCAATCATCAAATCATCAATAAGTCATTTCAAAAAAAGATGAAATTTAAAGCAAAAGAATAAGATTTTTTCTTGTAAACAATAAAGAATGATCAAGTTTCTTAATATAAATGCCAAATGAGATTAATTTAAATTTATTGAACGGTCAGTTTATAAAATTAATATCTTTATTATTTGAGGTATTTTAGGGAGCATATGAAAGGCTGAATAATATTTAGCTAGAAAGGGCAGTCAATTTAATGAATTTGACACAATATTAAACCGAATATAAGCAAATCTTTCAATATTATCTAATATTTTCCTTATGCTTTTTTCTAAACCTTAAGGAAGCCTTCCTGTGCTGACATTTTTAATTCCAGGATAAATAGATATATCTCTTTTACT
>JAQIWP010002585.1:0-10560 GCA_034695525.1 Euzetes globulus
GATTAAGCTGGTTATAAACTGAATTAAAGGCAATTTAAACTAAATTAAGCTTAGTTAAATGGATTTAGGCATGAATAAGGAACAAAATGGCCGCTTCCGGCGGTACTTCTGGCAGCCATTTTTAAAAATACCCTGAGTTCTCGGACCTTGGCGACTCCTGATTTTTTTAGTATATCTTTTTAAAGTTATAATTCACCTAAGCCAGCATACTTTTCATTTGATAAAAATTAAGAATTGATTAAAATAGATATGCTTGCTAGAAACTATGTGCAAATACTTCCTTGATATTAATTTATGCTGAGTTCAAACTTATTTAAATTATTTGAATTCTAAAAACAAATATATTATTTGATGATATATTCGTCTTTGAAATTTTGAAGTGAATTTGCAAATGAGTGGTGGCTTTGAAGCAAACCAGTCGTTAAATGATAAGAATATTGGAATTGATATAAAGAGAAGGTGAATGCGTTCATTAGGTGTGTCACCACTCAAACCATTATACGATATCAGATCAAAACTTTACGTCAGAATTTTTTTGATCGCAAGAACTGGTCTAATGATGACATTAGTGTTGATTCGTTTTGACACAAATTTTCCAATAGATTAACTCAAACCAATTGAAAGCTTTTAATGAGTGTCTGCAACGAACTGATCGCTTATCGTAATGTCATCTCCTTTTGTCTATCAAACTATTCGCTCAGAAGAGAACCGGGATTTCAAATATTTGCAAAAGGCTTGAACTTCTCTGAATTTTAGTCTTTTCTAATGAATTCTTGTGTGGTTTTCATGAATTTTAAAATAATTTCTAGTTTTTACGGCATATAACTTAAAAATTCGTGTATTTGATTGACATCTTTGATGCTGTCATCAAATGATTTAATTATAGTTAGAGAGTTATTGACTCACTCGGATCGGATATGCGGGCAGAGGTGCGAGGAAAGAGGCAGGATTCGGATAGTCAATCATTGCCAGGTTTTCCCATGTTGATGACAACCAAGTTATAAAGTCATCTAATTGATTGGCGACCAATTGTTTGCACAAAACAAAAGTGTTGCTCAACCATTTTAAACCATCCTCTGTCTTTGCTACTCTTCGAATTGCAGCCCAAGACTTAAGAATACTTTGCGCACATTTTTCTGAATATTTTTTGAAATCATTAGTAACGATATCGTAGTAACCATGGCAATTATAAATTCCCGGAAACTGAAGAATTGGAGCACTTCCAGCAACAGCTCTATAAGACATTACATAATTAAATCAGTTCATATTCAAATCGATTATTTCATTACCCGACTGATAGATGTGGGTATTTAATTCTAAACCAGCTGGCTAACATTCCTAGACAATAAAAAATTGGTGTCTCAATAAATTAGATTATCTTGTTAAAATCATGGAAAACCTCCATAACTGCCACCAAAGACTACAACAGGACTTTTACTGGCGTTGGGAACCGTCTCTTTGATGTATTCGATAAAAGAAGCGAAATCAGCCAAAGCCTGTTCTGTTGTCAAATAACCTAGTTGTGTTAGATTCTAAAATCATTGACACTGTGAATTGTCTGATGAAAATGAATTATAAAGTCAATACTCTGGTCAGCTTTCCATATGGAATCGATTGACCATAATATCGATGTTCGGCGAACAGAACCATTGCTTTGAATTGTGGGGCGTTTTGCCACATAAAGCCCGTGTTGTTGGCGAACATGAATATATCGCCTTCATTGCCAGCATAGAAGAATATCGGACATCCCTCACACCAATTGTCAGTTGAAATTATATACCGTTGTCTAAATCTGTCCTGGTTTACATAACTGAAATGATCAACCTAAAAAGCAATGCTTGTAATTTATTTTTAAAAATTTAATATTTATACCCGTTGTGAGTACCAATTGACAGAGAAATTGGCGGGAATTGGACTCTTATATTCAATGGACGGGTAATAACTTTGACTCAAACGCCTAGAATAAGATTTCTTTATACAAATGACAAAAGTTAAAACAAATAAAACTTTAAATAAAATCTCCATTTTTATTAAACTGTCGGCAAAATAATGAGTAAAACAACTAATTGTTAATTTTTACCATAAGATACAGTAAGTCGCAAAAAAATAATAATTTAAAGCAAACATTAGAAGTGATTGATTGCGAATTTGAGATAAGTTTTATCATTAATATTGAGTTTAAGTGATTTAAAACTTTGAACTTCAAAATAATTGATAGAATTCTTAAAACAACACAAATAAAAGTTAAAGAATTTAATAGAGATTCCGAATAAGATATCAATCATTGATTCTTTAAATAATGCACCAAAAATAAAAGTTTTTAAAACATCCAGTTTCGCAACTTTCATCCTAGGTTAATATCGGATTTGTGAGTATATTCTAATTGATTGGTTGTGACAAAGACCAGACTTCAACAACAGATAAACTAATCAAATAACAAAATAAGAATATTTGCAGTTTTTCTGATTGCGTTCATTCCATTGCATTTGAATTAAAGTACTCTTTCTTTTACTTCCCTTACGGCTGGAGTGCTCTTATCTCAAACCATATTATAAATAAAGTCCGATAAGTTTTTTTAATCAGTATAGCCTACTCTCCTGAACCGTGTCACCCCTTTTGGCCAAATTCCTTTTAGCCGAATCCCATTTGACCGAAAATTTATGTACCGCTTAGCCGAAAAAAATACATGTCCCACTTGGCAGAAGCAATTTATCCCATTTGGCCGAATAATATTTCAATGTACCGAATGGCCGAAAAATTAGAATTAGAGCGTCTATCCAAAAAGAATTACTTAAAAATTGATTAATAACTCCTCCTGATTAACTAACTTAAATTAATCTAGAATTCACCAAAATATCATATTTCTTTCATTTGAATAAATATTTAAATTATCTTGAAAATTTGCTTTTATAAGTAATAGATGTATTTTATATTACATAAAATTATACTGAATTCGCTTCTGCATTACTTTATAAATTGTTTTTCGGTAAAATGGGATTCGGCCAACTGAGATTCTGCTAAGTGGGATTCTTCTAAGTGGGATTCGGCTAAGTGGGATTTTGCTAACTAAGATTCGGTCAAACGGGGTGTAATCTCCTGAACAGATTCCGATTGAATTTCCACCCTATTATTGGAATAAAAGCGAGCACAAAACCCAAAATTGAAAAGAATATTTTTTGATTTTGGTTTCCTCTGTAATCCTTTAAAAAATGAAAAAAAACATAAATAAAATGTGCATATATTTTATTTCATGAACAGAGTTTTATTAAATTGGTTTTTAGTTTTATTGAAGGGGGTTTCTAAAATATCCTCTAGGTTCAATATTTGGGTTTTGTTGCCCCATAGGGTTTGAAAAAATTATGACGTAAATAAAGCAAAGAAACGGATCCTCATCCAAAACTGCCGCGACGCAAAAGCATATCCCTCTCCTATATTCCACCTAGCGGCATAAACCTTGCACATGACTGCTTTACAGTGCAGACAAATAACTGCTAATAGAAAAGGGATGACCAAAGGAACAATCGTAAGAAGGGGTATAGGGTAAGGTATTTTCCGGAGACCAAAATTGAACAGAAACTGCCAAAGCGGCAATTTTCCTCTAAACTAAGCTTATTTCCGGTGATTTTAAGCCTAAATTAGGCCATAATTGAGCTATTTTGCTATATTCTTTATATTCCTTAAAATACAGAACAAAATGGCGATATTTTTGCCGCCTTATGTAAAAATATCTGAATTTTGGCCGACATTAACAAAAATCTATAAATTTTACCAAAAACTTGCCGACTTGTTTCACTCGCCGGCGGGGGGAGGAGGGTATGACAAAAATCCTAGACGAGTTACTCCGAAATGCATGAACTAGAATTATTGTCACTGAATAACATATTTCTCTTAGTAAATTGCTTATTGAGAATAATTTCCAAATTATATATGAATTTCGATATGAAGTACACTACAGTTTTGCACATTATTTAATCAAATTGATTATGACATTTTTCAACCAGTGTCAAAAGCTAATGAATTGTGATTTTTGGTTTTATAAACTCCAGTTTATGTCCATCAAATCGAAAGGATTCACTTTGTGTTCATTCCAGTTGTGAAAAAAGTTACCAAATTTCAAATTCAGAAAATTATATATATTTTAAATAAATGGTTTTGTAATACGAATACAGAATATTTTTATATGTATTAAAGTTTTATAAATATATTCAATTAAAAACTTAAAATGAATTAAAATATGTTTGAAATAATTTGAATGTCATTAAAATTGAGTTCATTGATACTCAAATGTGATTTGAGGCAATCGGAAGACACGTCTTAAGTATTGCATAACATCGTCGACAGCGGGCGGAATGTCCTGAAGTCTCAACTCATCTCTACTTTTCCTCAGTCTATTGAAGAAGCTTTGCAGTGAAGTGTCCGGAGCCAAATCATCCAGATGGCTGTTAAAGAAGTTGTAATCGGAGCTTCCTGTAATCATCCTTTCAATTACGGGGGTGACTGTTGGCACTGTCTTTTGTCTTGGAATCGAATCATCTGAATCTAAGATATCATTCAAGTCTACTCTAAAGCCTTCCAGTCGGTCAACTGAATTATCAGGCTCAATAAATGGTTGAACCGGATTCTGGTCCACTAAAGATTCAGGACTTGAGTGATGTTCTGACGCATCACTCAGTTGTTTATCTTCTTTACTCATATAAACCGAACCAATGATTGTAACGATAAGTCCAACAAAGAAAGTTAGTATTAAAATAGTTGAAACCAAATACAAACGCCGTTTAAGTCTCATTTGATTTCTATTCGCCTGATTTTCTGCATTGAATTGACCATGGTATAACTCACACGGTATCTTCTCACTCACTGTTGATTCCTCGAAAAGGGCATTTATATTGACCTCTTGTCCTTTATTTGTCTTCACATCGCTGTCCATTTCCTTTTCACTCTGTTCCCGGGTCAGTTCACCCAATCCTTTCAGCGATTTATAAATTTCTTGAGGTGTCGAAGACATTATTACCACAAAAAACTTGTGTTAATTTAAATGAATTCAAATTTGAATTTTTAGCAAAACTATGAAATGTTAATTAAATATCTATAAAATGGTCAGTCGATTGCAATGCCAGAGCGAAACAAAGTGTTTATAAAAACTGGTCTAATGTTAGCCCTTTGGAGACAATGAATGTATTGAATTAGTTTAAGTGATGTGTGAAACGATTGGATAGTTTACAGCTTAAGCCTAGTCGTATTAAGGGTCAGTCGGTCAGAATGAAGAGCCTGTGCTTATAAGCTATTAGCAATCTGGTAAATCTAAAAATAAGAGTAGAGTTCGATTCTCACGAGAGTTTGAATAAAAACATCACTTCCTCTACATATGAGAGGAATTTGTAAATTTCTTTCTCATAGATTTTAGACTATTTGTAACTCAAAACATTCATTAGTTTTGTTAACTTTGTTTGGATTTTCACTTCTTTAGTCAATGAATGACATTTATATAGATTTTGTTGATTAAATTCTTCAATTCATTTATAAAAATGGATGAAATCTTTATTTGTTTTCTTAAGTAATTTGAATGGTTTAAAACAATAAGTTAATAATAACATAGAGATTATTAGACAAAGAACTCAATTTTGAAGAATCTATTGTTTTATGGCATTTGTTTTGAATGATATTAAGTTCTTTGTCTTGTTCTGAGCTCTGTTCTGAATTATTCAGAGTTTGACATAACATGAAATGTCGATAACTCGTAAGAATGATAAGCAAAAAAGTAATTTAAAATTTAAGTCACAGAGTGTTAGAAGCGATCGATATTATTCTGTAATACATTAGTCATTCAATTGTTGAGATTTTGGTCACATATATGTCTAAGACAGGTGTTCACTACTTTTGAGAATGTCCGGTGCTTTACAATCGCTCGTTTCCGGTGTTTGCAAACTTTTTAAAGGGAAAAAAGTTGAAACTCTAGTTTAGACCTCTGATTGAATAGTGGCTGACAGAGAGCGCAGCGCACAATGAATTCCACAAAAGTTGGGGCTTTTGGAAAACCAGTCGTTCTCATCACAACTCAGTCCAAACTGAGAGCTCAATGAATGTGCAACTCTTGGAAAATTTTGTTTGGTATTGTTTTGCTTTTCTTATGTGAACTTCTGGATGAGCCGATCCATAGCCTTATGTTAAAAACTTATAATTTTGTGACATTCTGTTCGTTTGATTAACACATTTAATAACTCTTAAAGTGCTTTTTGGACTAATATTTTGACTCAAATCAAACTATTTTTGCCACATTTGTTAGAATCTTAACAAAAAATGATGATTAATTGGACTGAAAATTCAAGTTCAAGGCTTGAATATATTTTGTCGATTCTGTTCTTGATATTTTCTTACATAAAGGGTGAGTGATCAATTTGATTTAAGTTGATAATTCCTGAAAGTAATGTAAACGAAAATGTTTTGACCGATATTTCAACAAACTATTGAAAGATTCCAAAACTTTCAATCATTCCATTAGTTTTGGTCTTTATTTTGAAAAATTAATAAAAACTTGAAAAAAAAGATTACATCGATGTTATTGTCAGTCTCCAGGAGTGAGAATCGAGTGTTCAATTGGTTTGCGACTCAATCATATGAGGAATGCACAGAATTTGTTTGATATGAATACCTGTCGCTTATGTATTGTACACTCAGTAGGGAATCATTGAGTAGAGAAAAAAACATAAAATAATAAATAATATCTAAAATGGATTTTAAAATATTTGATGGCCTAAACTTATGGGAAGAATAAACCGAACTGAGAATCAATGAGTGCAACATTTATTCAGTTTTTGCTGTTAATTATGACATGTCTTGATTTGTACATCCTTTCGATCGGCAATCAAGCGGTCCCATTGCGAAACACTAAACAAAATATAGTCAAAGGAAATGATTTTAAGGCATATGAATTCGTTAATCACTTTTGTGAAGTCGATATTTTATTTTATTTATAGCGATAAAAGTTTCTAAAACTATTGTCATTTGGGAACTGATACCAAAAGTTGTCTTATTATCTTCTAATGACTGCCAGTGTTTTCCGTTTAATAGTCACGAAATCAATGATTGAGTGAAGAAATTTTGAAGACTTGAATACTATGTCTGAAAACAATTATTTAGTGAACATTAACTATGGGCTGATGGAAAGTGCACTGAATCTTGAGAGGGCGACCAATGGCATGTCATAAGCGTTACATAAGCATAGGATGTGCAACACATATAATAATAGTTTTATTGCGCTATTGGCATGAGATATGCTGTGCATTAATCTGTTGCCAACTGTTATTATAAAATGGTTTGACTTAAGAAAAGTTTTATCAAAGATATTATTAATACTCAAATAGAAGCAAATCTTTCTCTTATATAAGCTTTCATTTGGAAAAAATGATGAAATAATACAAATAGAGTTGCTTTTGATGGACAGATGAAGGCGTAATAATTGTTGAATCGGCCAACAGCACAGGTAATCCAAGAACAGGCTAGTCGTATAACTGTTGCAAATTATCGTCTGTATTGTTGTTTTCAATTTCACTATAATATGGGACAAAGAATTGCTTATAATTATGGTTACGATAGTTATGCAAAAAAAAGTTGAAATCCATTATTGTTTGAGTACATCATTATTAGTGTAAAGCCATGTATTCAAACATTTTATTCAATTCATTGTTATTCATAATATTGTCAAATGTAAGCAATTTTTAATCATCTATTCAGATGAGATGTGCTTTGGCTGGTATTTGTGGCACCGACTTCGGTGGTGAGTGGGTGGTCGACAACTAAATGAAACGATAGAAAATGCAAAGAAACGAACGAACAGTTTGAAAAATTTCACTGAATTTTGTATTGCATTAAGTTGTGGTGTAGTGCCAGTCAGTTGGTGCCCGAGTCAGTGCCTCAGCAGTGCCAGTGCAAGCAGTTTGTGAGGTGCGGCGGTGTCTTTTGTCTTAGAAACGACTTTTCTATTTGCTTGGTGATTGGTGAGTACCACTCCCGAGCGCGTGTAGTTGGCCTTTGGCCCTCCACCCCAGGTATCGACTTCTATCTACTTGTATAAACTTCTTAATACTTCTCCACCCAAAGCACTATTTGAGCAAAAATTCTGATTTCAGTCTCACTTTTATATTCTTCTCGAGTGAAATATAGATCGACTTAAGAGTTAAATGAGGAAAATGTTTACTTCACTAAAATTCCTGCATTCGCTTAAATGAGCTCTGCATCCACCGATAGTCAGACAGCACAGGTATGGGAGGGTGTGGTTCACTTGATATACACATCGACTCAGACTCTGTCGACATAACAGTGATTTGTTAGCGACTATTTCTCTCATCAGCACAAGAAATATAGACCTCAGGTAGCAATAAGTCTGACGATGGCTCAGCCCAGGCTATGCCAATGGACTTGAATAGAGCCGAATACCACAATCCAGTATTGGACTAACTTTTTACAAGTGATACCATTCAAGGTTTCCAATAACTTAAGAATTCTTTGCCTCTAAATTCTTGGCTTTGATTCGGACGTATAGCTAATGGTTTTGGTTTTGTCTGTGAAGTGAAAACTTTTCAAAAGCCATTCAATACTATTATAAATAGAATTGCGTTGAATTGCATTCGCTTTGATTTTATTCTTAAAGAAGTGCTTTTAGTCTCGAGTCAGACCTTTATAACAGTTAAGTTATGTTATAAATGCAAAAATGCGGTAGTTGTAGGAATGGCTAGTTGTAGGTATGAGTGGTGTGAGTCGTGTCAAAGCAGTAGCCAATTCACCATTCAATCTATGCTAATAGCTGTGCTTCGGCACAGCATAGCCTGAACAAGAATTTGACGGCCATTCGACTCCCCAACAGATAATATAATGGCAAAAGCGTGAAACTATTAAAACGAAAGCTCAGTGGGTTAGTGGGGGCCAGCACTACAATCTAGTAATCCAAGTAAACTGACTGGTGCTGCAAATGCCAACTCAAAGGATAATAAACTAACCTCTCGTTATATCTGTCACAATGAGATCTGTATTGTGTCGGTCCAGTGCTGCACACATTTTACAAAAAGCTAACACTTTGGCCGTAGTATACTCTACTTATTGGTCACTTCAGTGAACGAAAAGCTCTTTTCAGATATTTACGACTCGAAACCAATTGTCAGAAGTGATTGTAAACCTTTTCAGTGATGAAAAATGAAGGTTTGGGTCCATCAGTGCTGATCACAAACTATTTGAGAGTTTCGCTTAACTAAAACCAAAAGTATGTCCGAATGCTTTGATGCCGTCCACACCCAGACTTTTAAAATATTCGTTGAGAGTTATATTAGATATGTGTTGGTCTGTGCTCCGGGCACTTTTCTTTCGTCTCAACCACTTATACGGACGATATCCGGGTTGACGATCAGTTTAAACAAAAAATATAAATAAATAAGTGCTCTCATAAGCAAAAGCTTAGCCTTAAGACTATTTATCGCCAGTTATTCTGTAGTCGCGTGGGCTTGGTGCTATGGTGGTGCTGACTAGGGTCTGTTCTGGTACTGCTCCGGTATTATCCAAGCACTTGTTTCTATAAGTGTTGGCGCTCAACCACTCATTGTACCAGATCTGGGCGTTCGGATATGTTCAGGCATTTTTCAGATTATCATTATATATAAACATACCGCTCATCATATGTTAGGGTTGGGTCCTATTTGAGCACTATTTTATTCAATCCTGGATTTCGAAATGGTTCCCATGAAATGAAAGTAGTTTTATATGTTATATACAATTAAGTATCAGAATTTTGCTCTGAATTGGTATCTCATACACAGAAGTAGGAGAGGCACCCTTTTAGGTGGACTATGACCCTTACCTTGACGGACAACCAAAACAATGAAGGACAAAGGAAGTGGCGAAGGCCAGCGGAAACAATATAAAAAACAATGGCTTTGAAAAACTAGTTTTCAATAAAAATGGCACTATTTTATCAATAAAAATACTGATTAATCAGTAGTTGTTTATATTAATTATTGATTAAATATAAAAATTATTGATTATAATAAACATTTCAATGACTGTTTATAGATATTTTTTTCTTTTTTTCGCTACATATTATAAGGTAGGTAACCAAGCTCGCTAAAATAAAATTTTAAAAAATTAAAAATAACTTTAAATGACCTTGAAAATTAACAATTATACATGCAAAAGATCCGCCATCTTTAAATTTACTTTTCTAGCTTAATATATATTAATTTTAACATTGTTGAAAATAATGCTTGGCTAACCCTAAAAGAAATATAAAGATAAAGTATTTTAACATTAGAGTCTATGGAGATTGAGTGATAAATAGCCTAAACAAGAATTAACAAATGCCAAAAAGTGTTATTTGCATTTATTTCACGAACTAGTCATCGTAGAGACTTTTTAATAACAGATTTGAGTTCTTTATACTAAAATACATTGAAAATGCGATAGTGGTTTTTCAAAAACTACTTGATCTTATTCGATAGACCTTTACCTGTTGTGTCTTAAAATAGTCGAAAAAATATTTTTAAACAATGTTTTCATAGTTAAAAATAGTAAAAACCA
>JAQIWP010002586.1:0-10557 GCA_034695525.1 Euzetes globulus
GAGAGAGAGAGAGAGAGAGAGAGAGAGAGAGAGAGAGAGAGATTTGATCAAATAGGCTATTTGTAAAACTGCTCCTGTTTGGAAATTTTTATTGTATGGCTGTTACAAAGGCTAAAAAATTTGTATGAATAAAATTTGAAGTAAACATGCAAATTTGTTAGCCATTCAAAATTTTGTTGATTGTCATTTGTGTCTATTGTTTGACTCGATTTGTAAATTGTTTTGAAATGACGTCTAATATAATGATGTTTTAGAAAATATAGTGATCATTTAGTTTTCTATTCATTTCATTTCAAAAGATAAGAGAATTTTATTTTTATTACACAAAAACCATTAAATAAAATAATATTCTTATTAAATGTATTAAATTTCATAATCATTGAGACTATGAATAGAGAATTTAATAAAGTTTTTGACTATTATATCAATTTTAATAATAAGAACTCCATTAATATGTTTACTGGAAATTGAAAATCTATTAGAATATTCTTGGAAAAACTCAAAATTTCAAATTGAAAAACAGATTAACCAAAATGATAGAACCCGGATTTAAAGGTTCAGGAAAGCGTGAGATTCTTGTAGATATGTTGGGGCACTGGTATTGGAGACTCTTGTATTACTAAAAGCTTAGCGATGGGATCATCGAAAACATCAGACAATGAATGTTATACTCGCTTTTTGAGAGTGGAATCGACTGCTTCACTGACTTGCAAAGCCCTATCCATGACATACAAGTGCTGAGCAGCACATACATGCAAGTCATGAGGGAAAGTGACATTTCAGTGCATTCTCTGTATTAACTTTCATTCGCTTTTATTTTATTTTTTTTATCGATAGAATTAATTTTTTTCTCTCCACTCAAACATACGCCGGGTCAACTGAAAAACTCATTTTTTATACTTAATTTTCATTGATAATTGTTTACATCTAGTAAAAGATAATGTTTTTGACAGCAGTGAACACAAACACTGCTGTCATGTATATAATGAATGATTTTTCTTCAATTGCGATCGCAGTATGTTTTGAACAGACATTACTTGACTCCCATTAACCTATTTTTTATGAGTAATTTCTTTTTATTAAACCTTAACTACACTAATATTTCTATTTTTAAAGCAGAGGAAAATATTCAACAATTTTGGGAAATTTGATAGTTTCTAAAAAACGAGTACTACTTTAAGTAGTCATTCATTAGCGTTCAAATTGATGTGAAAATAATATAAATGAATAAATTTGTGCTCCTTTTCAATGAAAGTCGATCATTGGGTTTATGTTTGGAAGCGTTGATCACAACAACAAATGAAAGGGAAGTATAAAAGAGATAATTACAGTGAAAATAAAAGTGCTATAAGTTTTCAACACTCACTGAATTCATGAGTGAGTGAAACAGAATCACATTTAAAGGCATACAAAACGCATTTTCTTTACGAATGTATATTAACTGCTAAGATGGGCAGAGGGGACGACCAAACACTTCCTAACATTTGTTCGAGGAATTATCGCATTTCTGATCAAACTTAAAACATGCCTTCCTATTTGTAAACTTGCAATATTTCAAATGTCTAGTCGTACGACACAAAAAGCATTCTGATTTATATCTTATCTGTGACATTTTGATAGGTCCCCCATCAAATTTGAGTATCAGGGCATTCACAACTTGCTCTTATATAAATGTATGTCTGTTGTGTCTGTGCAGTCATGTGTTCGTATTCTCAGCACATGTGAAATCTTAGCTTTAAGTATCGTATATAACATTATTGTTTTGTTCAATATTATTGAACTCCAGTTCCCGATTGTATGAGAAGCTAACCATAAGACTGATTATTATAATTCACAAGTAATTCAATTTTTCTGCACAAACAAAAGGCCACATAATTAGTACATTTGCAAGAAATTCAAGTGTTTTCTCCTCACATTTGCCTCCGAAATATCATTTGTGTTGATGTGTTCAACAATAGAGTGGCAAAAGTCTTGAGGAAAGCCATTAGAATGTGAGGCGATTTTTCACCCAAGAATATAAATCTACGTTTTTCCGGTTGCGTAGAGACTTGTATTCAAATGATTTATTCGTTTTTCAAGAACCAAATATTTCTTGTGGAAAATATCGGCTGAAAAATCATTTGCTTATAGATTTGAATTCATTTTCAGGCAATTCAATCAAAAGTACTTCTATTTTCTGAAAATGTTATGAAAAAACTAATTCAATAATTTTTGAAATTTATTTCTATAACCTTTGAGTAAACATTGAAATAGTCAATCGATTTGTTTAAATTACTTATTCTTTTGCCGACTTTCTCTCTTCGACTAATGTATTGAAATCGAAATCTTGTTTTGAAGTTCATATTTTGAAGAATGAAATATGAATTTCCGCTTTTTTACTGTTTCTTTGAATTTTAAATTAATTTCCTCTCTTTGGGGAAAAACTTTCTTCAATAGACTTATTATTATTGTATTGAAAGGAAAAGTTAATCTTTCGTTTTGCTTGATTATTCAAATTTTTGTAATTCAAATATTGACAAAATTCATCAGAAAATTGCTTTTTCTTAATCAATACGCGAATAGCGAATGAACTCCTTTTTCGAAGAGAAGTTATAAATAATTCTTTGAAATATTTCTAATACTTTAGTCAAAAAACATATTTATAGGCATTTCTTCAATGCATTGAAATTCTTTGAATTTATTTTCCGATTTTGTATTTCATTAATATTTAAATTTTTGAAATATTCATCTTTGGGGTATTTTTGATTAATGACAATTCAGGTGAACACAAAACACGTATTTTATATCCAATAATTTATATGATTTTTCAATGAAAATAGTCAGTGATGCCCAAGGGCATTCAACCGGAATAGCCATTGTCTTTTAACTCATCTGCTTGGCTATTTAACTGCTTTTAAATTTTAATGAATTGACCCACCATTGAATTGATACACCATTGATTTAGTATTGAATAAACAGTAAAAATAGAATATTGAATCCATGATAATTTCAACGGCTATTTTGTTCTTAAATAGGCATATTTCCGTTAATATAAAATGTTAATTAGCTTATTTAAGCCAAAATTAACTTATTATTCTAGTTGCAAGGCTAAATTTTTCAAAATAAGAGACATAATTTTTTGACCGTCATCACTAAAAAATTACCCTGGGAGCAATTTTGTTTCTCCCAGCCTGATAGGATATCCCCCTTCTAGAGCAAATTCTCAAACCTAGGGGCAGATTCAGGAAATCCCCTCTCTTACACATCTCTGGATAATTTATATAAAATCTATCTTTACCCAGAATAAAAATCTGGCTTTCTTTTCATTGTTATAATTTTACTTTTATTACTTTTACTTTTATTATATTCAGTCGAGTTATTAGTGAACGACAACTCATTTTCTGATATCATATTTAATTTGGCAAAGAGTAGAGTATTTGCTTAATATTTGTGGGCATAAACTTAATTAAGCGCATAATTAATTACATATTTGCTTATCATATCATCAAAATCTGTGAAAGTCTTCAGAGTCTAACCTAACATAACGTGTAAAACAATGTTTGCAAATAACTTTCCTTACAATGAATTGAATGGTTTTGTATTGAAAACCATTTTCAATGTTAGAGTCGTAAAGAGTGAACGAATTTTTCATTCCAAATATTTGCCATAAATCATAACGAGTCGGGACTTAAAGTGCAGTCGTTTTCACTCCTAAAAGCTTTTACTTTTTATTGCAATTCAAATGCATAATGTTTTTGGATGTGTTTAGGAGTGGGTTAGAGATATGGGATAACAGCACTCTTAGTGTTTCCAAAGCGAAAACAAACCCAAAACAGTTCAGTCAAACAAAAACAGTCCAATGAATCTCATATATCGTTTTTGATCAATAATTTTACTCTCAGTTCGTCGAGTCCTCACTTTTGCCAACACAGAGACGGAGGGGAAAAAATTGTGACTCAACTGAACCGAAGAAATAATATTCAAAGAAAACTGAGTAAATCTGACTCGAGATTTGTTTTTCTTTCCCTTTTCTCATGTCTTCGATTCTTTTTCATTTTCAATTAATAGGATGAGTACAACACTTAAGCTATGGGTTTAAGCCATCATTCTTTGATTACTTACTGTCTTCCCATTTATTGTATTAAATGTGAAGAGAAAATCCTTCATCTCTTATGCCGTCAACTGTTAGACACATTTGACTTTTAGATAACAATTCAATTCAAACGATGAGCAAAAAATATTTTATATTTGATTTGCGCTCACAATTGGACGACAAATAGGCTTCGATTAAATTAAATTAAATTATATTCCAGTCAGTCATCAGAATAGTTTTTATTGAAATCCTTGAATATTTTCGCTGCGAAGTGAATAACAAATTTAAGATTTTTACGAAAGAATCGCTTCTTTTAACATTCATTTCTCGTAACGTTCTCTGAGTTTTTTTTCAATTTAAAGACCTATTTTCCATAATTCCTGAATTCAATGTCAGATTTTATTGAAAAAACAAAGATTTTGATCAAAGAGTATTCAAATGAGTTTTTCATTTCAAAAAAGCTTTCGTTCAAAAACAAGAGATTAACTTTCAATTCAATGGAAATAAGGAATGAATTTATTCAAAAATGTTCGCAAAATGAATGAAAAGTCAGAGTTAATCTGAAAGTCTTTTATTTATATTTCATTTCCATCTTTGACGAGAAGAGTGTTCTTACCATTAATTCGTAAATAAATCCCAATTTCTGTGATTGACTTACAAATAAGGAAATAAGTAATTCTTATAAATAAAGAAATGCTTAAAATTCTCGAAATAATAACTAGCGATCAGAAGAGACCAATTGGCGGACATAAAAGACAAGACTTATTTCATACAATTTCATCGTTTGCTTGAGAATAGAGTTTGTGGCGCAAAGACTTGACTAATAGATAGCCATAAAAGCGAATCGCATTCTCCGGGCTTTCACTCAAATGGAAATACATTTTGGCTTTTATTCGAGCAAATAGTACGGCCTCTGAATAACTGTTCGCCTCTATTATGGACTCTATGGTTATAGTAAACCAAAAAATATTTTATTGTCCACTCAATCGCCAAACAAAGTCTATTATAACGAGTTTTTTCCGAACATAAGTAGAGAAGAAATCTAGTGATCAGACGAAACGTCTCAATAAAGACAACTATTTTTGTAAAGCAGACGAACAGTTCTTCGCAAAAGAAAATCATTAAAAACTGAATGAATGTAATAAGAGATAAATTTTTAATCTTAAATACATTGAAATCTAAAATAATCAGGGATTTTACTGAAAATAGAAGGTTCTGAACAAATTGTTTGCACAAATGAAATGCACAGATTTTGCAATCAAACTCATGTCTCATCGGATTCGCTTCTACTGTTGTCCGATTCATCTGTTCTCAATTGTACTCTATTATCTATAGGTTGAGCTGGATGCAACGACCTGTCTGAAGCTCTGATTTCAATTTGTGCCTTTAAATGTCTCTGTTTTTGAGCCAATTCTCTGAGTCTTTGTTTAATTTGCATTAAATCGTAGGAAATATAAATTCCAATCATTGTGAGGAACGGAAGAACGAAAATTAAAATAAGGAAATAGAAGATATAAAGCCATTCATAACTGTCAGTATTGTCGTCAATATCTGCTCGTTGTTCACTGTCAAAAAAGTACTCTTCGCTTTGGTCTGGCCAATTTCTTTTAGTAGTCTTGGGTATGGGTCCGAATATGTCGTCCTCCATTGGAACCAGTTCTGAATATTCATCTACAGTCGATGTTTTGAGGAACTCCGGAAGATCTCCATATAAGTTGGTAGATATGGAAACAGTATCTAACGATTCGCTACTATTTTCAGTTTGAACAGAAGAGTCTTCAACATTCTGGTCATCAGTGGATATACCAGCCATAGAAACCAAGACTACAATTAATATAAGAAACATGTCGTTTGTTTTGAGTTTCAAAATCTAACACAATTTGATTAAAATTATTTCATCGAAACTTTTAGAATAAATCTATTCAATGAACGGAATTATAGTTTGAATTGAAAACAAAGTTAAACAAAAGTCTCGCTCTTCTAATGCCTGTAATCGAAGTATTTTTAAAATTTGTATAATTCTGACATTCATTTGACTTTTAGTCAGCAAATCCAAAGCCATAGTCCGGACTCCGGAGTATCCTTAGGACTAAACCATCAGTTTTTATCCTTTAGTTTAATGGTTTTATTTTTATCTAACATTCGAGGCATAGGTTTCAAATGATTTGAGTTCAGGCACTCATTATATTGTGTATGCATTTCACGCAAAGACATCTCATATATTGTAAGAGAAAAGCCCTAATATTATAGTATAGTATAGAATATACACAAGAAATATATGATATGAATACCAAACTCACAACAAAGACACAGAAGAATAGGGCGGAGGGAGGGAGAGGGAGAAAGAGAAAGAGAGGGAGAAAAAGAGGGAGAAAGAGAGGGAGAAAGAGAGGGAGAGGGAGAGAGTTATGATTGCAAAGCTATGGATTGGCCAGTACTGAGCTGACAGTAACCGAAATCCCAGTGCAGTCATCGATCACTGAGGGTTAGTATATATCCAGGGATTTAAACAATCATCAAAAGCATTACGAAATGACATCATATATGTGTCGTTATCTCCAACTCTGAAATCCATATCTGAGGGACTCATAGACTCCGATTCACAGATAAATTTCGAGTTAATATTTATTTGAATCAAAAAAACTTTTATGACTTCAGATATTATCTAAACCCGAAGTGAATGTCCAAAATCTATAGCAATAGTTAAGACCCCGACTACTGGCAAAAGGATTATTAACAGATCCATAACTATGAGTCATTGGCTCTACAATAACGGCCACCGCTGGCATCAGCAGAACCAGAGGCCGCACCGGTATATCACTATTAATCATAATCTATAACATGATTATAGACATAACGATCAGAAGATATTGTATTAAAAGTAAAAACGAGAAAATCGTTTCTCTCATCAGAACTCAGAGTAAATCCAATTAATGAAGAGTTGATTCCGAATTCAAGTCAGAGCTCACAATCAAAAGCCATGAAAACAACCAAAAAAAGTAATTTTTCAGAACAAATGAGAAAATAGTTTATTTTTTTGTTGAAAAAACAATTTAATGAATTAATTGTATACTAAATGAAATTCAAATCAATGGTTAAAAGGGCTGTTACCTAATAGTGGAGTGCTGTGAGAGTTGGACTGTCGTGAAGTTGATGGGGAAGTCCAGTATTGAGACGATTGAGTTCTGGACCGGAGAGTGGACTTTGATTTGCCTGATATGAGTGTCTCTTCCGTTCTGATGGTTGGACAGGACAGCTATCTGTATGAGAAAGGCACGGATGGCGGTATCGTTCGAGTCCTTCAGCGGAATAACGACCCATCCGTTGGGTTCGCTTAAGTCCATTAGTTCTACTTCTTGTAAGTCATGGAAATGGTTGCCGGCTCTGACCGAAATCCGGTTCGGTGTGTATGACTCGTCCAGTTTGTAGTCCGCGTAAATACACACGTCTTGTATTGTCGTCTTCCGGCGGAACTGTATGTTAACCAGATGTGGTTGAGGGCCGTCCGACTGCCAGTACGTCTCCAGACAGTTGTCTCGCAACTGATCCACACCGAAACCTTTTCACATTCAATTGCAAACAAACCATTACTAACTCTTACTGATAATTGGTAGCAGGTTTCAAACAGACCTGGTTTACATGAGGACAATGACCAGACGGCTTGAGTGCCGACCTCTCGCATGAGACCCATCTTCTCCTCTTTGATTGGATCGCATTCTGGCTTTGATTTTGTTGTACTACTCGTCGACTGATTCGGCATTTCTTTTGTCTATTATTTTACTTAAAATATACTTTAATTTTGTGATTAATTGCCTATAAATTAACCCAAAATTAAATGTGATTTTAAAAGTGTTTTTGTTGTTTACAAACACTGCAGTCGACTCCCCATTGAATGTCAGTCTTCAGAGACATCTATTGAGTTATGATTTGTAAACCTGACTGGAACCTATTTTAATCATCTTTTTAAAAAATCAAAGTGAGTGTAATCATTGTAATCATCCATGCTTATTAATCAAATAACCAATTCTCTAGTTTCAAATGATCATTTGCTAAAATGTTTAATTGAACCAGATTAATCGAACTTCAAATAAGGTTTCAAAGGCAATATTGCTCCAAATAATTTGGTTTGAGACAAGGTCAATTGTTTTCATTTAAAATGATCTTGTCAGGACTGTATCGAATTTGTTTTTATGGCAGAATAGACTCTTAATTAAAAGCCAGAAACAAGATTTGTGTGACTCTTATAACCAGAAACTTGATTCACAAAACGACAAAAGTTTTGTAGACTTGATATAACTTTTTCAGTTGAAGTCAGTTATCGATTAGTTGGCGCTGAAGACAAACCCAAACGTAAGTCCAAAACGACCTCAACTGTCAATACGATACAATTATTCAATTACTTAAAAAACTTACTTCACTTCTGCACTACTTTTCTCCTGTTTTTATAGCAAACAATTTGTCGATTTTGTGACAAATTTTACTTTTTATTCTTCTCCTCCTTTTGTCCATTAAATTGATTGGTTGTTGAAATTGAAAAAAAATTCTTTAGCACTAAAACCAATCGATAATTAATAAATTGAGTCCTGAATTGGGACAAGAATTTCAATTAAATTGATTTGAAATTTCAAATATTTTTTTTGTTAAACATTTCAATAGATCAGTAAATATTTTGGGATATTTTTTCAAACATCTGAATGACATCAGAAACCAATTTGTAGACAAGAAAAGGGAAGTCGTTTTGTTTGACAATTTATACAAATGATTATTGCTTTCAATACTTCCAATCGCTTTGTTTGTAAAATAGGTCTTAAAGTCTGTAATAGTAAAAGACATCCAAACATTTTGCTGCCAAACAATGCAATTCTTATTTGGAAAAAGCAAATACCAAGAACAATCAAAATAAATTGTATTTTGGCATTTTAGTTCATCTGAAGTAACATGTTCCAATTAAAACTATGCGATATTTTATCAGCCTACTAAATAATATTTATTGCTATAGAATTGCTGTCACAGCAACTGATCTAGGTATGACCTAGACGGCTGATCGATAGGTTGTTCATAAATCACTTTACAGTTCACAAGGAATCGGAATTGATTTTATGCTACACTTTACTGGTATTTATTGAATGTAAGGATGAGATGAATATTTGTGAATTCGATTGAAATAATGGCAACAAATAAATCCATTTTCAGATTTTCAGAGTGAAATCCCAGATAAAAAATGAAAATCTCTTTTGTGTTGTTGTTCTGCAGATGTCTTATTCTCAGTATCTCTTTATTAATATCAATGGCTTTTCTTCGATCAGACAAAAACTTCATGAATTTCAATGCGATATCCTTTTAAAGTAAACCCATTTTTATGCCATTGAACCAACTTTTCAGTGGATTCTAGTTTCTAATCTTTAGAGAAATTCAATTGAATTTTGTCTCCCATTCGATAATTTAATTATAAATAAACTGTTCGAGTCATGAATTTCAATAAGATTTCTCAAAAGACATTTTAAATAATAGTTTGCATATAAAATAGGAAAGGATTTAAATGATTCGGTCAGTAAATACTCAATAAACTAAACGCTAATTAATGAAATGTATGCCAAATGGCACTGAAATTGTATGCAAACGCGAAATATTAATCCAATTCAATGAACACATTGCGTGTCGTTTGGCTCGTGTTTAGAGACCGGTCTACTATTGATTGTGTTTCACACGAACGGTCTTTTCTCTCTTTCATACAACCACTCGCTTTTCATTCAATATTTATCTTTGAAAAAAAGGCTGAAAACCATTGAAGAATCACTGAATTCTTTCTTTCATTTAGCGAACATATGTAGAAATATATTCAGTAAATACTCATTTAGTTTTTTGGGCAAATAATAAATAAGTTATGTTAGAGTCAGCCCTTAGTTATGGTTAAGAATATATTCTTTAAGATGAGACAGGAATTTATTAGTTCATTGAGTTCTACGTAATATAACATCAGAGACACTTTTGGCACAAAATAACCATTCGCTGTTTGCTAGGCTAGTTTTAGTTTAATCATTCACTTCACAAGATTGGCAAATACAGCCTGATTTAACTATCAAATACTTTCTGTTACTCCTTTGAGTCTTTTTGATTAATGTAAGTTAGCAAGTTACTCGTTTTCTTGTAAGCTCTATTAGAAAAGATAATTGAGCCGAGAAAAGCTCAATGGAATCATTCAAATAGGTTATAGCAATAATTAATCTTGTTTCCTAATGATATTTGCAACTATACAGACATTCTTTGTCTTTGGCTTTTCGGATGAATTTGATTAATTAAAAACTTAATGAAAAGTTAAGTTTCGTCTCAAAATACCTGAACTCTAAAAAATAAAATGACTTAAAAGCAAATTAACAAATATGTGGTCATTAGTCGTCTATTTTATGAAATGTAAGCCATAATAACTAATAGGAAATTGTAGTCTTTCACAATTTGCTGTTAATTGAGTTTTGCTCATTAATAAT
>JAQIWP010002587.1:0-10557 GCA_034695525.1 Euzetes globulus
ATTTGTGGACAGACCCATTCGGGGTTATCATATTTGCCGCACCGGCCACAGGGCTTGTCGTCGTTTTCGACTTCGGATTCACTGCTGGACTCGTCGTTGTCTGAACTGTCAGAACGGACTAATAGTAAAAAGAAATCCAATAAAAATCAAAGGAAACCCAATTTTACGCCAATCCTCACTCTTTCGGACAGTTCGGGCCCGTCTGACCACCACCGGCTCTGCGTCTGGCTCCGGCTCTTCGCAGGCAAACTCGTCCTCGTCATCTGAGGTAAACTTTAGGACATCGTCTTCTTCGTCGTGTTCTTCAATCTCTTCGGACTCATCGGAATCATTATTAGAAGAGTCAGACTCTTCCCAAGGCTTAGCGCCCGGTTTAAGGCCTTTTCGTCGGCGCCTTTTCTTTAGTTGTTTCGAATTGTCTGCAGAGGAATCAGATTCTTCTTCTGCTTCTTCTTCTTCTTCCTCCTCTTCTTCTGGTTCTTCGTCATCGCTCTAATCGACAAATGAGATAAAAATTTCATTAAAATCATTGAAATTTTATTTAAAAAAAGACAAATAGTTTGAAATCAATAATCAATTGATTCTTACAGAAGAGAAAATATTCAGACATCCCTTCTATGAAGAGAAGCATAAGAGATAAGAAACAGAAAAATGTCACCAATTAATGAAAGAAAGAAAAGTTACGGTAATTTCCCGAAAGAAATGAAAAGGTTTTGGGGAAAAAATGATAGAAATTTCAATTAAATTGAAAGGAAAAGAAAGGGCAAAGAGCTGAAGACATTAGGACCGAACCTCAGTCAGTTGTCTTTTGGTACGTTTTCTGCTGCTATTCGACAGTTCTTCGTCTGTTTGTGGTCTGCCCTTAGCCGAGATGAGAGCGCCCCGCTTTTTGGCAATTTGCTCGATCCGTTGCTGTTCCTGTCGGACCTTTTCCGACATTTCGATGGCCTTCTTCTCCTGCAAGGCCTGTATTCGTCGACTGCACCGTTTCTGTGGCTGTTCCACAGTCGGCGGCTCCTCATCGGACACCTCCACTGAAACACTTCTACTTCTAGTGTTCTTATTGTAAATATTCAGTTTGGCCACAGATGTGTTGCCTCTGCCGCGACCTCTGCCCCGGCCCCGACCTCTGGCTCTGACAGGAGGGCGACCCCTTCCTCTGACACTTCTACTGGAAGTACTGTCTGTCCGATTATCATCGGTTTCTCGACAGATCTCATCCACTAAGAAGTCACACAAAGCAGAGACGGTCTGTTCGATGTTGAGGAGCGTATGGTCGGTGAGCACAGCCTGTCCTGTGCTGTGCCTGGACCGAGGGGTCGGCGAACGGGCACTGCTTTGGACACACACTCTGTCGACAACGGCTTCGATCACATCCAAAACATCACATTCTAGTTGAGAGTCGGCTGAAGTCTTCCTTAAATTATGAATCGGTTTATCATTTATACAAAAATCTGGGGCCAACCGGTCGTCACATCTGATCCGATTCTTCTGGTTATCAATATTTACACTAATTTTGTCAACAAAAATATGTCTGTTGTCATCAAAAATAGATTTCTCCACTTTTACTGATTTCACGTCACTGTCTGTCACTGTTTCACAACTATTTAAACAAATTGTCTTTGAATCGAATCCTTTGATTTCGCCATTTATTTGTTGCTTCGACTCTTCGAATGGCTTCTCTTCAGACACTTCTTCTTTGATCACAACTTTGTCGACACTTAACTTATTTTCCACACAATTATTGTTTTCAACACTTTTCTCACAGTTATTGCCATTACTTTTACTGACTTTAAGTTCAGATTCTGTGCACTTATTGTCTTCATCTGCGGTCAGATCTGTTTTAATCTCCTCTTTGATCTTCAGATTTGTATCAAATTGTTTTGAACTTTCATTGCATTTGTCTTCAGACGTCTTATCCTCAGTTTCAGACATTTCAATATCTTTGGACACTTCTTCGGAGGGCTTGACGTCCAGATCACACATCTCGACATCTTTGGACACATCTTCACCTGATTTAATATCTTTTGGGAGGTCTTTATCTTCTTCTGCTTTCACACGATTCGAATCGGTTTTATTCTTGAGATTACTATTACTGTCATCATTGGTATCACTTAAAGAGGAGATCTCTTCTTTGTTAAGACCATCGATAGTATTATTGACCTTCAGATCCGCTATCAATGACTCCAATTGTAGTTTATTTCTGGAGAACAGACAGAAAATTGTGAGAAAAGCCATTAAAAAGGGTTCCGAAGAACAGCTGATAATTACTGGCAAACCAGACTCCAAGACTGGTCGTCGTCAGAGTCCTCCCTATAGATTCTGAAGTTGTACTCCGGGTCCAATTGGTACCAATACATGTGACCGTTAACGTCGCGGCCAACGGGCAGTAGTCTGAGGGACTGGGCGTCGTTGGAATTGACTTCCAGTTTAAACTTGGAGTTGTAGTCGAACTGTGCCTCTAATAAACGCTACGGGAAGGGAAAGCCACAAAAATGCGGTCAGTTTTGTATGAAAACGCCAATTAATAGACAAATACCTTTAAAATCTCTAATTTAATGGACAGTTTACTATTTTTATAGCCATATCTTTCCAGTTCCCAGGAGTCGACATTCGAGTACTCGGCACAGAACTTTACTAAAGCCCGTTCCCACCGGTCCTTATTTATATATTTACGCCGCTTTCGAAGCAATTTTATGTGTAATTCAACCAATTCTTCGCTCACTTTTGGAATAAATCAGAAAATTAATCAAAAATTTTACAAAAATGACAATAATTTAGGGATGTTCAGAAATATTCGCTAAAAGACTTGTTTTTCGCGAAATCATTGAATGGATTGTAAGCCCCGTCACTGGCCATCACTGAAATCAGTCTTCAGTTGTGAACCAAACTCACAATTATTGTTGTCTTCGATCATATCCTTCAAGTGTTGGATATTGTAAGTGATTCCAAGGGATTCACTGAACTTATAGAAGAAGGAACAGATGACTGCGAAGTTGCCGTCGTTTTCGCACTGGAGTGGTGTCTGTCCACTGGACTGCTGGTCGATCATTGAGGCGGCCATCACTCCAGTAGTCAATGGGACCGTTCAGGTGATCGACAACTGAATAAAAGACCAAATTATTTCGTTAAAAGTCAAAATTCTTAGTAAAAACCCATAAATGTCTGAAAAACATTGAATTTTTATCCAAAAATTGCCATAAATTGGGATTTTTGTCAGAAATAAGTGCGGAATTTATTTGAGAAATGTTTGAAAAGCCTTTAACTTGAGTGAAGACATTGAAGAAGTGGTGGAAAAGAATCAAAATTTGATTCAATTTTTAAAAACAAAACTTTTCGGTTCAGACAACTGTTGACTGAAAGACCGAAAAAGAGGTCAAAAAATCCAAAGACAAATACCTATTAAAAGGAGTGTCTGCTGAAGAAGTGGTTACAACAGAAGAGTGGTTAACAACAACTAATTGAAGACAATTTGAGTGCTTCAGAACCAAAACATAATCGACAGGCAATTGGCGGCCAAACAGACACTCATCTGAAGCGATGTCCGCCGCTCGCGAAGAGTTGACATCTCTTCACTGGTCCAGACATTAGCTGATCGACAGATAACGGAAGAGACAAACAGTGATTAGTGGATCAATTGAAGAGTGGATATCATCGGAAATGATTGAGTAAACAGTCTCTATATTTACGTTATGTTTGTTGTCATTTGAGATGAACTGAAAGCCGATCACAAATATGGCGTTCAATGTGTCAGAGAGTCGACTGAACTCTATGTCAACCGTTGCGGACGTCGTTTATGGCGTCCCTATTGTTTTCCGTTCAAAAGTCCTGTCTTTTCGCTCATTTGGCCACAAACTACGGCTGACATAATAATGTGACAGTTGTCTAATAAATTATCACGCTCAAATGGATTGTCAAGTCTAATTGACAATGTTTTATTAAACAAGCTTATTTTATTCAATTCCTTGTATTTTTTTTTATTTAAGTCTACTGTTGATCGATTATTTTGTTTTTATCTTGCAGTTTCATTTTAAATAATTTTCAATTTTAATACACTAGCAGAATTATAAGAATTAATGCATAGTTTTATCTTGTTAAAAGTTAGCCCTGGCTTCTAGATTTGATTACCCTTTTTTTGTTCAAGCTATTTACATTAATTGTCAAGGTTTCCTTGGCTAGAACCACTTTGCCTAGAATAAATACTATCCTTTTGATCTGTTTTTTCAATTTTGCTCAAGATGAGATAAAATACTCTTCAGTTCACTATAAATTACCAACATACTTTTAATAAACATTCTAATTTAATTTATTAAGTTCAATTATAAATTAAAATATTCGGCAGTCAGATAGAGTATATAAGAATATGAACAAGATTATTTAGGAAATCTCATCTTTCAAAGTTAGCCAAAAGGACAGGATTGTTGTTGCTGTTGATCAGCTACGCTAAACCCCTTTGGCCCGACAGTCAGTCTGATCGTTCCACGAACTACCTGTCCATCAGTCAGGGGCCGACTGGACATGGAATTGGCGCAAGGGGACGACATAGGAGCTTGCTGAGAACCGCCATATTGTGAACCATAACCACCCTTGCTCATTCCATAGCTCTGACCTCCGCTTCCAAAGCCCTGACCGCCGTTTCCATAGCCAGATCGCTGGCCAAAACCTGAACTCTGGCCATAGCCTGAGCCCTGTCCGCCACCTGAGCGCTGTTGTCCATTCCTTCCCCCACAAACCATGTCCTGAAGCCTTTGTGGCGACGGATCAAGTGACTGGTCATTTGCTGGGGGACGACATCCACATCGGGTGTGATTTTTCATCATCACATACTGGGGTTGGGGCCGACTATCGCCAGCATTGCAGTCCATAGTATAGAAGGCGACCCTAAGGTCCTCTTCCTGTGTGGGCTGACAGGTGTGCTCTTTCTGTGGACAACAGCCCGAGTGGTCATTACATCTGAAGAGAAGAGTTCCTAAGAATATAGTTGATTAATGAAAAAGTTTAATAAAGTTTTATAAAAATAAAAACCATTTTAATTATTCATTTCATTTTAATGTACAATATATTAAATAACCTTAATTTTATCAAACCTTAAGTGAGGCATAGCTTCAAATTTATTCTTACCTCTAGGCATGAACATTTTGGTATTATCATCAGGATAAACGACCTGTTGCCTTGGCGAGTCGCAGCCACCTTCCATGCCCATTCGCATAACATTTTCCCTTGCTAAATGATTAAGGTAACAGTCGGAATCTGAGGAACTGCTTCGAGCACTCATACAGTTTCCCAAAATTGACTTCAATATCAAAATCAAAATAAATGTTAAAATAAAAAACTTTTTCACTACTTTTCTGAACATTTTATTAGAAATTCAGACAATTTTCATGGAATTCATCGAAAATTCTTACGAAAAAAATGTCTTTTGAATCACAATTTATAGCAAAGACTTTGTCTGACGGCTTTCCCCCTGGAAAACAACTTTCATCAGTGAAAACTAATTTTCTTATCAATTCGAAAAACTCATAATTAGAATCTTCGTCAATTCAATTTAATAAGATATCAAAGTGAAGGACAGGCTATTATTTTATGTCTTTTCGCATGAGATGCGATTTAGTCTATTATTTTTAAAACTCATATTAACGCTAATTATGTTCGATAGGACAGACCCTTTATTTGAAGGACAGTTCATTTTTAATTGTCATTAAAGTTTAAATAAAAAACAAACAAAGTATCAAAACCTAGAAAAAATATTTCACAATTTTTCCAAGCTTATTTCAGACACATTCACATTCAGTTTTTCAACTTGCTCAATTTTAGACAAGTTAAAACGAATTTCATCATGTTTAAAATTATGAACTGGAAGCATACAATTTTTATCAATGGTAATTTCAAGGTATTTCCTAAATTTTAATAATGTAATCAAGGTAAAAATCAATCAATTTGAATTTTGTTAATTAATTACCAATCAATCAATTAATCTTCAAAAATACTAAAAATAGATAATTTGATTGAAAGAAATGATAATTTCGTGAAAAACAAAAAAATCCATTAATTAATGGCATTGAACTTAACTTTGAAAACAATAACTTCACTGAAGCTTTTCAGTCATTCAATGAAAAACAGAAATTCAAATAATATTTCACTTCAAATAACTTCTGAAAAAAGTTAGAAAAAGTATAAAACTTGTTGAAAAATGAGCAGAATTTTTGAAATTTTAACTATTTTTGTTATTTTATTGAATAATTTCAATAAATTCGTGGTCTGTTTGAACGCATCGGAAATCAATTCGTTTGTATTACTTCACGACAGAGTGAAGAACACTTTAATAGAGATAGCGATCAATGGTCGGTGCGATTCGCCCAAACCTACTGTGGTTTATGTTAATGAGACAAATGACAAACTATATTTGCCCAGGGCAACAATACTCTACCGGTGCTCTGATCAGTTCGCCTGCTGTCCTAATCCAAGGCATACCTGTTTAGCCAGTGTTGAGGAAGACGTCGACATTGGTTTCTATACTTTGACCAAAACTGAGGATCAAATCACTGAAAGGTATGCAAAAAACATTGAAAAGTCATTGAATTGAACTCAAAATCCATTTAATCAATAGAAGTATTGAAGTCTTGAAGTTTAAAAACCACACGAAATGCGGTTGTCGTCGAAAAGGCAGTCAATTGAGCAAAGAATCCAAAGATATTCTTCTGGTTTCTGATTCGAAAAAACAAGAATTTCAAACAAATTCGACTTCAATTGTGACAAAAACTACAGAAAAGGTCAGTCCCAAGGAAAGTAAGACCCCGACAATTTCAACATTCATTGAAAAACATCTAAAAACTGATAATAAAACTAAAATCTCAAACGAAGGAAAACCTAACAACAGTTCAGTTACCACTAAAACAAAGAATTTCGTAAATTCAACCCAAAAACCATTTAAAACTAGCATAAAATCAGTGGTCAATTCGAGATCACAGACAACTGTTCCCATCATTAGGACAACAAAACCCACTTTTGTTACTAAAGAAGGTTCTTCGATAAGCAGCTCTTTAGTTATCACAACAAAACCTAAAACAACTGAACTGAAAGTGAAGACTACTTCAGACAAACCAAAGATAACAACAATGGAAACAAAGAGAAGGAAATCGAAACAAACGACAAAAGCCATACCTATTGTAACGACTATTAGACCATTAATTCATACAAAAGTCAAAGAAAGTGAGAAAAATTTGAATTCATTAACAACTCCGGATTTGGTAAAAGACAAGACGACAGAAAAGGCTGCACAGACAACACCCCAGTCTACAATTCTGGTCAGGTCAAAGGGAACATTTATCCCATTGATTAGCAGTAGTATCAATTATGATGAGCTTGAAAGAGAGGAAGACCTCAAACCAGAAGAAGATGTTATTTACAACAATGGCAACGCATTCGACTTATTCTATACAAACGGAATATTCTTCAGACCCTTAACCACAACACCCTTTCGTTCGCACAGATCTGTGGAAAGAGTTACTCCAAAATGTGGATAATTTAAAAATGATTCCAATTTTTAATAAAATGATTAAAATAAAAATTGTTTATAATAAAAAAATTATTTTTTTGTCAATTATTGATTGACAAGATGGGCAAGGAATGCTAATGGAGTAGACTAATATTTACCTAGATAGTTAGATTGTTGTAACATTCAGATTGATTTGTTTACTGCCTTTAAGAATTTAAAAATTAAAAATCACATTTTCAAAAAACCATCTTGAAATCAATTTTAAATAAAAGCATTTTTAGCGTTTTCGCAAGAAGAGCATTCACTCTACAAGTTTTAAGTTTAAAATTCAATAAAAATTAAAAGTTTTCAAGGTTTGAGTGCATTTGAGTTTTTGAAACGAAAATTATCTGTTTATTGATTTAAATTTATCGACAAAAAATTTAGGCATTAATTGAAATAAGTTTTAGAAATTTTAAAAAGTCTTTATTTTCATTTTAAAATAAATATTTTGGAAAATAGTTAGTTTGGAAATATCTTATTCTAATCTTATTTATTATCTTGTGCTTGGTAAACAAGATTTTATTTATTTGTTTTATTTAAAGCTTGAGTAAATATAAATTTAATAATGTTTGTTCAATCAATTCTGAAACTTCTGAAGAATAATATCGTGTTCAATTTTGTTTATATAAAAATAATTCAATTTGTGCAAGACAACTTTTATTACGACTTAAATATTAGAGAAATTTTGGATAGATATGAAACATTGGCCAGCAACAAACTACTTTTTATCTCGAATATTGATGAATATGTGCTAAACCAGAGAAGTAAAACCAGAATATTCTGGGCAACAATGGCCAGGATAGCAACTAGTTTAACCTTCTTCAGATTTTTTATACCAGCCATCATAAATGGACCAAAAGCTCGGTTATTTTTCATGGATTTCAGTCATACAACAAGTAACTCCTTTCTAATATCCATGGTCATATGCGCGATGACATTGTTTGTGGCAATACTTCACATTGTCAGCGAATATTTGGAAATAACTAGAAAAATGAAAATAATCCAAGTTTATTTTATGATCAAATACAAGATAATTAAATATCCATTGAATACAATGAATGCAAGAAAATATGTTTTCAGATTCAATCTATTGACTAAATTAGTAACAGGGTTAAATGAAACAATGTTAGTAGTGTTTATTACAGTTACCTTCTTTTATTTTACACTGATTCTATATTTTCAAAATGGAATCACCTTTTACTCAACTATGTGCCTGATATTCTGGAATATTCAGTTCCTTGTCTCACAATATTACATCATGCCCTTGTACTTTTTGGGTTTGATTTTATGGTTCGTTTCAATAGATTATTTGAAATTGAAGTTCGAAGAAATTGATAGTAAAATAGAGTTAAGTCTAAAGCAAAGGAATTTTCGTTTACTACTGAATGCAATGGAAGAACACAATTATGTCGAGTGTCTGACCCGTGATATTAATGAATTCTTCCGGATCTTCACATTTATTATCTATTATTTTATTACACTTTCATCTCAATTATGTCTATATATCACACAAAAAGAAGACGTTATTTTAATGGGAAGAATCACAGCCTTTATAGTTTCAATCTCGTTCATTTCGTACTTTCTTAGTATGATCAGGATGAGCACCTGGGTCGCCATTACGGCTCACAAGCCTTATTCAAAACTTTATTCGATTGTAAATTTAGATTCCTGGCTGAGTTTCAGACATCGCTGGAAGTTATTGTCATTCATTGAGAAACTGAGTGGACCTGAGATTGGGTTCTATTGCTATGATTTGTTTCCTTTGAATAACTGGGAGTTTTATCGATACTTATGTATAGCGGCCGCTAATTATATACTTATAATGAACTTTCTATGAATTCATAAATATTTAAATCAAATGTATGTAAACAAGAATAAAATAAACTAACTAGATGAATAGAATTATTCAAAGTTGGAGTTATCTTACCATCCATGATATTGTTTACAAATTTGCTTGTTTATGTTCAAGTTGCTAAGAATTTGGTCTTTCACAACCACTACTTTTAGAGCAGAGATGGCCAATGGGGCTGTATTTCGTTAACCCCCGGTAAACTGAAAATAACCCTTACCATCAGGCTGGGGGGGGCAAAGCGAGGCGGCCATATTTTGTTTGCCATCTTTGTTTTAGAGCATCTGCTTTTGCGAAATCAAATTCTCGTTAAAATTTTAGTTTTTTTTAAAATTATAATGAAAATAGTCTTAAGAGATACAATGTATAAATTCAAAAATATTAACGAATATAAGTTTGCACGTTATCTAAAAAATCATTATAAGAAGTCACCAGGGTTTGCGCACGATTTATTGGGCTTTTATTACTAACTAAATAACTTGGTTATTTAATTTTCACACGCAATTTAATGATTTAAATTTATCGATTTAAAACATTCGACGAATTGCCTCAATTTTTTAAATACAATCCATCCTCGAAATAACGGAATCAGCGGTGCAGCAAATTTTTCTCCGTTAAATCGAGTTTCGGTTAAATAATGGTCCCTTATTTCGAGGATGGATTGTACTAAAATTTGAAATAAATTTAATCACTTTAAGAGACTTGTGGGTATTTTGTTTACAAGCATGTACAAATTTGAATTAGAAGAGTTTGGTTTAATATACTTAATTGATTATATAAATAAATTACAAAATTCTTTTAGAACCCACTTTTAAAAAATTTGGCGAAAAGTCTATCTCTGGTTTAAGCCAATGAACTTGAAGCTCTGAATCTATTAAATCATTTTTCAAGATATTTTTTTGTTGAAACTACTGGTTTTTGGTTAGTTTTTGAACTTAAGAATATTACGTTTATGCTTTTTTAAGAAATTTTTCTTAAAACAGGCCTTGAGATCACATTTTTAGGCAATTCTCTCTCTCTCTCTCTCTCTCCCCTCCCCTCCCTCTCCTGCCGGACATAACTCTCGATCATATGAAGCATTGGTCACAACCGCCGGGAATTGGCTTTGTTTAGGACTGGGATTTAAGAACAACACGAAAAAGAAACTTTTCATTTTAGGCACAGAATAATC
>JAQIWP010002588.1:0-10548 GCA_034695525.1 Euzetes globulus
TTGTTTGACTTTCAATGGACAGAATCATTCTCTAATATGTCCATTGAAAGTCAAACAATTAAGTTTTGACAATTAAGCAAAACTATTACTGTATTGAACTCTATTCAAGTCTCAAACAATATTAAGCAATCACAATTATTATTACCGTATTCATTGACATTGTGCGGCATGTCGGTATAAAGTGAGAAATATTTCTATACAATTATATGGTATTTTATTTTTAAACTTTAATTCCTTAATGTAGTTAATATTGGTTAATATCGATTAACAAAGCAAAGTACACGTATTATATAATTAAAGTTCTTGTGAATCATCGGATTCTTAGTAGATGTTTAATGTTTAAATGTAATGAAATTTTAAAGTCCACTGAATAAATGTAAAATAAACACTGACTTTAATACAGATAAGCTTTTAAAACATTTGTTTATCTTAATCCTCGAGTCGGTATTTCTTTAAATTGTTTTTTATATATAATTATTTTGTATTTCTGTGTTTAGGACGTTTGTAAAGTACGTACGCAATCGAGGGGGGTAGACGCAAAACGTGCGTACTTTTGCTAAAAAAATTATTTGAGCGTATGACAATGTATTATTGGGGAGGGGGAGTCTCAAATTTGGCCAACTTTTGTGTACGTACCTTAGGTACGTCCCCTATAAACATTTTGTACCGTTTAATGAATTAATGCATGTCTCTGAGTCAACATTAATTAATTTTAGAAAAATGATTTCAGGTTAAAAACTAAATATATTAATTTTGGGGCCTATTTATTATCAATTCTGTATATACGCGTAAATTGAATGCAAGCGAATCTGAATTTTCATAATAATCTTGTTTTCCATTATTATTAGAGTTATGGTTCGTTAAACTTTCTCCTAACAAAAGGATTTCTTTATTAAATATTTTATGAAATAAGCTCAGACACCACTATATTTCTCGTATATATACTATAGAAGACAGCACATCCATGTATATGAATAGAGCGAACAATATATTCACTCAATTCATGTAAATTTTTTTGTACATTTTTTTGAATAGTATTGAAAAATTGTCCGGTATATTAGTCCAGCATTCATTCAGTGCGTACTCTTTTCAGTCAAAATATTTATTTATTTATTCTAGGTTTAAAAGAATTTTTAATGCACATCAAAATTATCTCTTATTCCTAGGGATGTTAGTGCTGAGCATTTCACAACATTTAGGCTAAAATTTAGGCTCGGTTTCAATTTTTTGTCTTAGACTGTGGCGCCATCAAGATTGATATGTAAACTTTCATCTTAATCGTTTTCTTGAAATTTTATTAAAATGTCTATAAATGTCTAGTAGTTTAGGTTCTACACATCTAGACTTTCCAATAAAATACCTTTCGCTAGTGTTCTTCTATAAAGTTGATCATTGATTAACTCATAAATTATATAAAAATGAGTGCAAATTAAAATTTGTTGTAGTTTCAGCATTTTATAAAGAAAGGATTTTAGGAAATATTGACCTGCATTCAAATTATTCTGATTCTGATAATAAAATTAGCATAGTATATTCAATCCATCAAAGATTCATTATTTCAGTAATGTTTGTGCACATCTTCCAGTAAATAAATCAATATTTAGCATAAATTTCATGGTGGTTAAATAATCTTCATCCTTACTTATACATAAATTTCTTTTTGATCTGTTTCTTTTAAACCGAAAATAGATTGTTTATTGAAATGACCACGTTTATTTGTTATTGAATAATAGAAATACTCTTTCCCTGTCTAAAATTACTTTAAAATCGATTTCTCAAGTTCTCATTAATCTGGCTAGTTTCAAATTTATCATAAATAAATGTTAATCTCAAAATAAAGGAAGATAATGTGATAACTAAGTTTACACCAACTGACCTAGTCTGACAGTCTGACAGTGGGACCTACTGTGTGAATAGCCGTTCTAATAACACAAATGAGTATACATTGGACTCTTTCAGGCAATATTGTTGAAGAGTTGGCAGTAGTTCTGATAAGAACTGAGAAATCTTTGAAAAACATTCGTTTATTGAGTAAAAGATAGACTAAAATATGGGAAGAATTGATATTTGTATTGAAATTATGCGGAAAAGAGATCACAAATGAAAACAATTTAATCGTTAGACCGATAGCACCACAATATTGTGAATATCAAAAAATATACAATTCGTTCATTCATTACTTATTTGAAGTTCAATTTGAAAAACACTTTTGAATTTACATAACATTTCGAAGGGTTTATTATTCGGGTAATGTCTTCTTTCCATCAAAGACTAATTGGGTTAACAAAACTTCAAATCATTGGCCAAACATTTGTATGTTTAGGTAATCTCTAGAATTTCATTGAACTCAGACTCAAATCTGAGACATTTGAACAGAATTTTTTGTATTCATTCGTTGCTCAAAATCCTGGAATCAATTCATAGGCCTCCAGACTCGACATCAAAACATAGAACAACCAAAATATGACCAGAATTATTATTGTCGGCAGTTTGTACATCAACGGACCCCCCAATTCCCCGCCCAGTCTTCTTCTCAGCATAAGTAGAAAACAGCAGAGAAATGCACAGATACTGAACAGAGTGACTGAATAGGTAAGAGAGCCCGGGTGCACTCTGAACTCTGTGCCTCTGTACGCGTGGACAATAGCTGCCAGAGTCCAAGCAATGCCGATTCCAAGGAAGACATTGACAGCATTGCTGCCGGTCACGTTACCGATGGACGAGTCGGCGTACTGGTCGTTCTGTGCGGCCACTTTGCTCGCAAAAGTGTCTGTCAACCAAACATGACATTAGTTTTTCTAATTCTTAACCATTTCTTTCAATAAAAAGTAAATAAGAAAAGTACTGATACTGAAAAAGTGGTCAACAGTTGAACGTCTAACCAGTCGTTGGAAAAGAAACAGATATTATGTGATGAACAGACCTGGAATACTGGTGCCAAGTGCCACAAATGAAATGGCTGTTACCGAGTCCTTCAGTCCTACGGTACAACCGAAATGTGAGGCCAGATCGCCGACAACGGCGGTGAGAATACCGATCCATATTATACTGGCAACAAAACAGGCCCAGCCGTCTGTCAACTCTAATGCAGTGTATTTAAGGCTAAATTATTTGCAATTCTAATGACTAGTGATTAAAGCGAAAGCATTTAATGTATCAAAAGTGAAGGCCTTAACCGAAACACTACTTAAAGCAAATACTGGAAGGAATTCTACTCTTTAGAGGGCAAACAGTCTTTCAATTGTTGACGACTAGAGAATCGTTAACTCAATCAATGGAACCCTTACTACAAATTCAGTACTAAAAAGCACTGTTTGTTATTTGATGTGAAATTAATTCAATTGAAACTTACTTGAAATAAACAATCGATTCTTAGGCTATGTTTGTTTCAACCACTCAATGCATAAACACTTACCTGAACACCACTTTCAGCCAAAAATTTGAAAATAAACCTGAAAGGGAGGGCAGATGGACTTACCAGGTACACTAGTACCTAAGGCGACAATCGAGAAGGCAGTGACTGCATCCTTAAGGCCAATGGTACAACCGAAATGTGAGGCCAGGTCTCCGATAAGTGCAGTCAAAGCACCGATCATTATAATGGATATAACGAAACAAACCCAACCACTATAGTATTCTGAGAAATCGATTCTAATAAGTGTCAACATGGGCAGTTTTCTATTTTACTTAAAATTCTACTACTTTGTCATAATTTCTATTCTCCAAAATGTCATCAAATTTGCTTTCTTTTGATTAAAAACATTATTAAATGCAAAACAAAAATATGACAGAAGAGCCAAATGTAGAGAACTGTCATATAATGAAAGTGAGGACATACCGGTTGGCGGTACGAATGCAAACAGTATTTTCCAGAATAGAGTGAAAAAGTGCATCACGTAATCAGAACAAGTCGGTAGTCTTTCCTCACGCTCTTCACCGTCTCCTTCATCGCCCTCTTCCTCATCGCCTATAAGTCGAAACAAAACAAACAAAAGTAAATATTAGGAGAACTTAATTGAGGTTCTTATCAATGATGGACGACCTGCTGATACAGTGATAGCGTCAATAAACTGGTCCTTCCAGGAGGAGGTGCCCATCATTATTTTGGTATTGGCTTTCGAAATCAATTTGTCGACTGTGTTCTGTGCATTAAATGCAAAATAAATAAACTTTTGAACAGAAAACACAAAATTTCAATACGTTTTCATTAACTCAAATGCTTTGACGACAAGTATTTTAAGAGTGGTTTTATTAGAAGAGCTCTTATGTCAAGACTTAACACAACTCTTATATTCTATGAATATTTTATAGTATTTTGAACGCATTCGATAACAAATTGGTTTAATATCTAAGACTTGAGATCTTATTTTCAGGCCTTTCGTGCAGTCAATCGATTTTATTCACAAAAGATGTGAACTAAAGATTAAAACCAATGTTGAAATTACAGCGACTGCTGTCACAGACCTAATGTTGAACTTCAGTCGGTCCTGAAATTCGTTTATTCTCTTATTCTCTTAAATCATAAGAAAGACTCATTTTTGTGTGAATTGTAGAGACCTTCAACAGAAAGCAATTCCCAGACTCTAGTCGTTCCTTAAATAAACTCTTTTCGTTGTATTAATACTTTTGAATAATCAAAAGGCAATAAAAGCATAAATCATTTGAGTAAATAAAATTCATTCAATTCCTGACTTATTAAAAATATTTATTCAATTATGAAAATTCCAGAAATAAATGCATTTACTTTGAAATTTTATTTTAATTTCGCGTTCACTATATTTTCCGTTTGAATAAATCATTTGATCGAAGTTTTCACTGAAATCTTAATAATTCAACAGAATTTGAGTCGACAAACATTTTAAAAATTTCAACTTATATAATTATCCTACTAATAGACTCAATAATCAGGGATGGCCAAAGGGGGTATTTTCGGAATACCTTCTCTGGGATTTTTTGGCATATCTCCCCCCCCCGCCAATAAGCGAAACGAGTAGGCAATTTTTTGGTAAAGCTTAGACATTTTTGGTAATGTCGGCTTAATTTCAGACATTTTTCCATATGGTGGCCAAAAAAATCGTCATTTTGTTATTTATTTTAAGGAATTTAGCTTAAAACTTGCAAAATAGCCTACTTATTTTCTAAATAAGCTAATTTAGGCTTTAAATAAGCCTATTTTAGGAGAAGATGGCCGTTTCGGGTCGATTTGGCTTCAGGAAAATACCTAACCCTAGACCTTTTCCTAGGATTGCTTCCTTTAGCCATCCCTGCTTTAATGCAGATCCAAAAGTGTCACATCATATTATTCGCTTCAAGTATAATAGAAAAGTCATCCACTAATTATACTTGATTAAATGAAAATCATTATAAATTGAGTTCTCGTCATTAAATTAATTATATTAAGAATTTTATAAATTAATTACAAATAGTCAACAAAAATATTAAAGCATAAGAATTTCAAATATTTAAATTAACAATGACACTCAATGCTAATTAGTTTTCTGGTTTAGATTTAAACGGAGCTAATTGATATTTTGCTCAAAATCAGATGTTTAACATGACAAAATTATGATTAATATTGAAATTAAGCAAGATAGGAAAATAAATTATAAATGTAGTAATTATAGATGTAAATCAATGAATATTTTGAAACAATTTACCTTGAATTCTTTGCTTTCCTTGATTCTAACTTGGCAGCGATATAGTTCGCCTAACTTGGGTTTACCCAAGAGAGCGATCTTTTCGTCCGGAGATATTTGTGGATTCATTCCGTCTTCAATTGTTTCTAAATGTCACAATCAATCAGATATTGGTGACCAATAGCTGACAACAAAGAGATTATTTCATACCTTCCTCTCTAACTGGTTCTCCCAGCTCAACATAAAACATAGCATCTTTTTCGTAGCTTTCGTTGTCTACTATACGAATCAATATCTCTTGACTGAAAAATAATTAAAATGAAAACGTTTTTCAGAAAACAATTTCAGTTTTTTTTTCAATTGTCTTTAGAGCAAAAAAATTAAGTATTCATTTAATGGATTGAAATCTCATCCAAATTGAAAACTAAAATAAAATTGTTTAGTTGAGCATGAATACTTTTAGTGTAAACAAACGATAAAATAACTATTTATTTAATAAACTTCAATTCGCAAAAATAAACAATTTAATTGAGTAATCTAGTTCAAGTTTTAACAAAAGACGCCCAGGGTGTTTCTTTGAAACAAATGTTGACTTTTAGTTTTCTTTAAATTTCTTTCGATTTTTTATCGATTGAAAATAAAATCGGAGAACATAACAGAAAATAGGTTTTTATTCTTTGACAAAAAAAAAATAACAAAAGCTCAGCTTTAAGGGCAAGTTATTACGAATAAAACATCCAGTCCTTTTCGATTTCAAATCTTGATTTTGTTATAAATGTTATAATCAAATAAAATATTAGCAATCAATTTTTATCAATAGCCTGATTCTTTAATTGACCTTGGATATGCCAGATTTTAAGAAAATACTTGTAAGAACTGCTAAGAAAATAAGTCAGCATTATTTTAATTTTATGCACACATCTAATCCCCATATTTCCATATTATTTACAATTAAATCAATTAAATTGGAAAATAATTTTGCAAATTTTGACTGAAGGGCTAGAATAGAATATGAGAGATATAAGAAAGAGAGGTAAATACTAAATACACGTCTCATGAAGTCTAGTCTTGGTCAATTTTGATCATTTCAGTGTAATCATCTGGTTGAATGCATTAATGGAGGGAAATCACAAATATTCAGTGAAAAGGAAACGACTTGTGCTCGAGTTTTGGCGATCATTTCTGAATAATGGCATAAATTTAATCAGAAACTGTGACTTATTTTCTTCTTTCTTTACTTAACGAATAGAATAGGAATTCGAGCGAATAAATCCTCGGAGTCATAGCATATCGAACACTATGTCATTAATGTAGGAATCGATTGATTTTGCCGTCAAATTCTTCCATCAATTATGAATTTCATAAGAATTTGGGGAACAAATAGCACAATAATAAAGCTTATAACCAATCAATTCTAAAGTTTAGAATATAATTATGTGATTTTGCTTTACTATCAAATTCTAAACTCAAATTAAATATTAGTTTCAGTATTCTTTGCCAATGGATGATCAGGTAGTATAGACAGAAGCTCGAACAAATTCTCCAATTCTATCAATATGAGACTATTAATAAGATCATTTTGGGAGGGAGAGAGCGAGCGAGCGAGAGAGAGGGAGAGAGGGTCACTATAACCTCTTTATGTCACCATATGATAATGTCATCTAATCTTAATAAAATGCATGAAAATGTAGTGGTTATAGATCGGCTTCCAACCTTGCTTGAAATTTTTTTACAAATAAATCATTAATGGGTAAATTTTTTAGTTCTGAATTAGTTTCCAGTTCGTTTATTGCCCTAAATTAGTGATGACTAGACATTAGAAAAAAAGTTTTTTATTTTGATTTCATTGTTTCGCGAGAGGCGAGTATTTGACGGTTAGTTAACACTAGTGTTGGCTAAAAAATTGACTTTAAAATTGAGTCGAATTCTTTATTAATCCTTAGCTTTGAAATAATTTAAATACTGAAGTTTTCTTTTAAAACTGGAAACGTTTTAATGATAATTTTTCACTGAATTTTATATAAGTTTCGATTGATTTTAAATTGTTATATGAGTTATGCCCAAAGTTAAACCCAAAGATTTGTTGGCCAAATATAATGAATTTTTGACAAACGATAGATATGGAGATTTTGTTTTCACACAAAACTCGATTGAAAACCAGAGTCTGTTCTGCAAAATATGCAATAAAGATATAAAATGCAGCCAAAAGTGCCATTTGGATCAACACATAGTTAGAACACTTCACAGCGAATCGTCTACAAAGTCGAAAAATAATGAAAATAAGACACAGCATAAGTTTAATGAAGATTTAGCCGAATTGTGCGCAATGTCTGTCATTCCGTTCCATAAAATTAATGACCAGAAGTTTAAAAACTTCATTGAAAAATATACACAATTTAAGGTTCCGTCGGAGACAAGTCTCAGAAAAAGCTATTTAAAGCCAGTTTATGAGAATACAATTGAAAACATACGAAACGAACTTAAAGACGACTACATTTGGCTCGCATTTGACGAAACAACTGACACAATCGGAAGACATGTTGGGAATGTCACAATTGGTCCGTTAAACCAGAATAAACCAAATAAGAGTTATTTACTAAATACAGAATTTATTGCTAAAACCAATAATATTAATGTTTTATTGTCAATAATGACGGCACTACACATTCTCTGGCCGGATGGAATAAAAAAAGAAAGGCTATTATTATTTCTTTCGGATGCGGCCCCTTATATGAAGTTAACGGCAAAAAATTTGATGCAAATTTTCACGAAAGCGACTCATTTGACGTGTTTGTGTCACGGTTTACATAATGTTTGCGAATATATTTCAAGAATTTACCCAAATGTTAACCAATTAATAAGCTTAGGAAAAGCAGTATTTTTAAAAAGTGATTTGAAGAAAGAAATTTACAGCAATTTTTGTGTTGGAATTCCTTTGCCGCCAACACCTGTACGGACACGTTGGGGTACCTGGCTTAAAGCTGCAGATTACTATTTAAAATACTTCGAAAACTTCAAAACCGTGGTTCTGAAGATGAGTCCATTAAAAAGTCAATGTCTTAATGATCTGCAGAATTTACTCAAAAATAAGACCAAATTATATGAGGAATTAGAGGCGATTGGAAATAATTACATGATTTTATGCGATACTATTGAAGAACTCGAAAATGATAATTTAATGCTGAGTGAAAGCCTTTTAAAGATTGAGAAAATTGAGTCTTTGTTTAAATCCATTGACGAGAACTCTGAAATTTCGGTTTACAAAGAATTACAAAGAGTTTTAAATCAAAACACAGGTTTCGCGGAAATTAAACAAATTTCAAGCATTATTTCCGGAAAAAGTACACAACTTTTTACCCAAAATTTGGTTTTAGAAGAAATATTGTCGTTTATTAGAGCCCCGACTACTGACGCTTCAATAGAAAGAAGTTTTTCAATTTACAGAAATATTTTATCTGATAAAAGACATCGACTTTCAGAAGAAACTCTTAAATATCTTTTAATTATCAATTATAACAAAAATTCTTTTCTTGAAATCTGATGTTTTGTTTTAAATAATTGTTTTTCTTAGGCTCGGGCTTTATTGCAAAATATAAGTGAACACTAGTTTATTCTAAAATTGATTCCTCGCTCACATAGTTATTGTCAAACGGTTTTTGTTTTAAAATAAAAAACTTTTTTTCTAATGTCTAGTGATGACCAAATTGCACGCACATTCATGAATGCAACTTAATATTTGTTACTAAAAAAGTTCAGATACGGCTGAAAACATGATCTCTTTTCTTGCGGCTTCCCTTAGACTGCAAATGAACTTAACTTTGTATTTGACACTAAAAGAAGATACCAGTAGTTACCGTAACTGCCTGTCTATTATACTAACAGTTTGAGTTCAATTAAGCTTATGAACAAGAATGTTTAATGATTTCAGTTTTATTAATAAATATGTTCTCCACAACTACCAAGACCATAATTCACAGCATTTTATTTGTTGTTGTTTCATTAATATGATACAATAAATTTTGGAGCCTTTCAGGAGTCGATTTTTGCTCAGTTTATTCTCAACTAAAGTATTCTCCACTATTTTCACGTCAATGCTTCGAAAAATTTTAAATTCTCAAAATATTATAAAAATCATTTTTCAGTTCAAATGAATAATTTATGAAATGATGAAAAGAAATGAGTTTCGGTTCAATTCATTTCAATCCAAAGCATTATTTTTGTGAATTCTATGGGATTATGGCTTTGATATTAAATTCGAAATTAAATCTGAAATGACATAAGATATTGATTTGATCTTCGACTCAACTCTTTTTCAATTTAATTCATTTTTCTTATTAAATTTCAGTCTCTTTCATTCATTCGTTTGTCATTTTATATCAAATAACTCAAACGACTTTTGAAGATTCAATTAAGCTTTTAAAAGATAACAAAGTTGGACATTTCAAAAATATTCGATTACACAAAAATTCTGGACATTAGTTATAGTTTTTCATTGAAAAAGATCCTAACACTAATGACTAATTTATGATTTTGAACAGTCTAATGGGTTTATGAACATAAAAAAAGTATTAAATTTTGTTCAAACATTCATTATCTATTCATTATCTTAGTTTATTTAACGCCATTAATCTATTACTAAAATTCGGAATTCAGTGATGAACCAAAGTTTTATCGATTATTCTAAGCTTGGTAATCGATGAATTTCGATCAGTCAACTGTTCAAACAATTAATTACATTATTTACTATTTAAATAATCATCCTTTTTATTATATTCTTAAGAATCTAAGCGTCATTATTATCACATTTCCTTTAGGCAATCTTGATAACATTTAGGAGGAAATCATTTCACACCAGTAAAGCATTTCTCGAGAGAGAAGGGAGGAGAGAGAGAGAGAGAGAGAGAGAGAGAGA
>JAQIWP010002589.1:0-10547 GCA_034695525.1 Euzetes globulus
GCTCTATGGCTCTAAGCGGTTTCTGTTGTTTGCAAACTCTGTGCAGTTTTCTATGTCTGCAGGACTGGTATTCGCCTTAAACTGCCGGAATCCTAACAGCTAAAGTGCGCGCAATGCGGTCCGTCGAAAGCGCTGCGCTTTAGGACTCTGTTCCGGATTTGGCTGTTTTGACCTAAAATGCCGCTAATGCTATTGTATGTGAGACCAAACTGACCCGGGCTGATGGCCACCGATTCCACCGTTCTTGGACGCAAACTGTTCGTCTGTCCAAATGAAGCTTATCGGCTGATGAAACCTATGTCCTGGCCGTCGGGAAAATGGTCAGATCGGCGATCAAAAGTCAAAGTTTGGGAATTTCAAACGTAAATAAAAAACAAACTACTAATAGTAGCGCTTTCAAACTTATAAGACTTCTTCAGCAGATCAATGTCTTCAAGAAATAATTATGTGCAGCCACTGATTAAATGATTTAAATGACTTTAATAAATAAAATAAATTACTCAATAAATAATTGTCTCTTTGTTGTCAGACAGCCATCGATCAACTTCTCTCCACACCCACTATCCATTGAATCATCCCGTCACAATTTAGATTATAAATTACGTCTTTTTATTTCAGACCTCTGTCATCACTGCCGGCTCTAGCATAACTTATTCCAGCTGTGCTTTTCAGTGTGTGGTCCGGTTCTGGCTGATTATAACTATTGTTTTTATGTCTCGAAACAGGCAATTTTGACCATAGGGCAAAGGGCGTGTTTCAGTCTCAATTCAGTCACTAATTGCTTAAGGTTTTCGATACAGTTGTGGACAGCAATCGGTTTGATGGTCTGTTCGCAGACTTTGCAGAGTCTGTGCTCACAGTGTTTGAGATAAGCCGACAGTAAACCAAATTCAAGGACTTCTGGACAGCCGTTGAACTCATAATCGCATTTGACTTTCAATTCACTGACCATAGAGTTAACCATAAAGTCTTGTTTGAAGACATATTTGTCAATTACCAACAGATCCCTGTTTGCTGTTTGAACATCCGATCCACTTCTTGAAGTGAAGACTTTCCTACATTTGGGACATTCCTTGTGATTGATTTCAATCTATAGTGTAATACTGTAACAGAAGAAAAAGAAATCGATATAAAAAATCGATAAAATGTGAAAAAGCCATTTAGAGAAGCCATTTGGCGGGCGGCTAATGGCTTCTCCAAATGACCTGAAAGTAAAGCAAAGGCCGTAAGCAGCGCAGAAAAGACATCTGCGCTGAACAGTAAAAGAGGGAAAAAAGGTTTATGTGGAGTTCAGTCAAAAATTACTCTCTCTGATGTGATGTTGGGATATGATTCTCTGTGAATCTGTACTATTGTGTAACGGAAAATAAATAAAATATTTGAATCTATATGCGGTCCTATTATTGAGTAGTATCTGAAGCGTTCCGACTATTCGTGTTTTATATGTTCTTTCATTTGAGATAATCGCCAGTCTTCTCATTGCTCACAACACCAGTCTCTCTCAACAAATCTTGGCGAGTAGGAAGTGATGAATGACGTTGGAATCGACAAACAATTGGTCTCAGATAAGTAAAATTGTATAAAAATTCCTGTTCACCAGAAAACAAGTGAATAGTTGATAAAAGTAAACGCAACACAAACGACTTTCAACTCTTGTATTCAACTCTTGTGTTTCGAGTAAATGGCGTTTCGATAATAAATTGATTCCTAATTTGACTGCTTCATAACTAGTCTTTAATTAAAGTTTATTCAATTGAATTAGTTTTGTGTGAAATGTCATTAATATTTGAAATCAAAGACAATTTGCAATCAATTGTTTGAATGAGCGATCTATAGTCGAATGCATTGAATGAAAACAATGTACTCATTGTTGTTATGATCTGAACTCAAGTCAACTCTTTGTTTGTTGTGACTAACTATTGAACTGACTGTCCATTTGTAATCGACTCTTAATCATTAGTTGTAAGAAATGGTGAAGATATTTCATGCATACCTTCACACGTGTCTTGGCGGAAACTCGCAACAGAATCATATCTGAGTTTCCAATGAATCGCATTTAAATTTTGTTTCACATATTTGAAAATTGTTTCAATCGCAACAAAACATTACTAATATTCATCGAGAAAATAACATCTGAACGCCTGAAGACCTGAACGATATATCTATACTGGTATTATGACACATATTTTTCATTAACGACACGTTGAGCGACGCCTGAGTTGAGGATATTTTTTTGTCTTGCCTGGAACCACAATTAATTTCCAAGGTAATTTAGAGTATACCATGAAAATAATAACTTACTATATATATCTGCTGGATGTTGTGTTCCCTTATCCCCGAGGGGGCTTCGGCCTTCTAGGTGTTATCACACCGGTCTCCCAATTGCTACATTCTTAATATCGTCAGAGAAAGGGAATAGGGCCAATTATTAATTGTTGTTGAAATACAGTTTAGATTGACCACATATAGATCCTTGCGGTCTATGTAAATTACAGTTTAGATTATCTACCCATAGATCCTTGCGGTCTATGCATTCCTGAAATACAGTTTAGATTGATCAGATATAGATCCTTGCGGTCTATGTAAATTACAGTTTGGATTATCTATCTATAGATCTTTGTGGTCTATATATTCATAAAAATACAGTTTAGGTTAATAGTCCAATGCGACCTGTTCTGGTATAAATCCAGTATAGTTTATCTTTCCATATATCCTGGTGATCTGATATTTTTATAAAAACAGATTACAGACTAACTTCCAACCAAACCTATTTTAATAGATTGTTGAGGTGAATCAAATAACCCACTCTTCAGCCCAAAATTGTCATTAGGAACCTGGATGCAAATCTTAATCATGACAGTATCATCTCGAAAAAATTTAGGACCACCTAGCGGTCTCACCTGAATAGTAATATAATGTTGAAATGTGATTTATTATATACAAGGTATTTTATAATTCAAATATAAACAAAATTCAAGAGGCCTTTATAGAAGAGTCAACGGGGTTACATTACATATATCGCTGTTTCTACTTATTTTGCTACGAGTTTCCATGCCTGTTGATTAGGGATCGCGAAAAAGCAATGCTTACGCGCGAAATAGTTATGAGGAAACGCGAAAAAAGTAAGACTTTTCGTGAAATACTAATGAAAAACGCTGTATATTTGTTTTGATTTGCAGTGAAAATATCGACAAAAAAAACTCCCAGTTAGTTATCATTATTTCATAAATTAGGAATCTTAGATATTTTTGTCAAATAGAATATGATTCGTGTGGACAACAATTAGAAAGAATTCACAAAATAGTTAATAATTCATTCAATTTAGTTAAACAGACAAAAATATCTGATTATTTCAATTAAATTGATATTAAACTCCAAAAAACAACAAATTCATTGCCTCTCTCGAAGTTATCCTTCTCTCGATTCTGTCCCTCATTTCCTAAAACCCGACGGTTTGACAAAATCGAGAGTTGACTGTAATTAGGTTATACTTCAACAGTGAAATTTTAGCTAGGGCTCTTTTAGTTGACATAAATAAGTTTATTGAGAGTTTCCTTCTAATATGATCAGAATAACTTGACCAAAATTTTGCTAGATCATAACTACTAGTGGACAATATTTTCGAATTTATATTAAACTCCTGGGAAATGTTTCTGAAAAGTTAATCCATTATTTAAAGTTTAAAATCAATATAAATTTCATGTGTTGCAAGTTATTATAACTTATTGCTATGCTATCTATAGGAGGGGAGCCAAGAGTCTGAGATCTCAGTCGATTGTAAAATGGTGGATATTTCCTCAAACATTAGAGGGAGTATAAGGGGAGGATATTTTTCCAAGATGACTGCCGGAAATACTGCCGGAAGCGGCCACTTTATTCCCAATTCCTGCCTTAATTCAGTTAAATGGAGCTTAATTCAGTTTAAATCCAGTTTAATCGGTAAAATTACCGAAAATGGCTGATAAAATGGCCGCCGAGCTTCGCACGGCAGTAATTTTTGATGGGATCCGTTTTTTGCCTTTTCCCAGACAATTTTTCTCACACCTCAGGGGGAGTGTTTTGGCAAATTCTCGATCTCAGTCATACTATGGCTACCCCGGATCTATAATTGAAAAGTCCCTTAACAGAGAAATATACTATAAACATGAATTTCAGGCACGAGTCTCACAATTTAACCGAATTTGCAACAAAATAGTGTTTGTCAAAGGCTTTCATAGTTATATTAAATTTAATTAAAATTCATTATATGAAATTATATTATATGAAATTTTTTCACTCCTCCTTATTTAGACTATTTGACCTAGTCACATGACATTATTTAATATAATTAATAAGATAAGAGTCAAATTAAATTCAGTATCATTTTCACAAACAGCTAATCAAGATGTTGGTTACCTTAGTTGCTGGTGAGTTTGTTTTATATAATTAATTTGGTAGATGAACAGCTGATGATGAGCTTTCTAAACAGAAAGGAATTTTCAAGTGACCCTGAATTCTGTTCATAATAAATCCTGTTAATCTGATTTCCTTAAACTTTCAAAGCGTTCGTTATTTGTTGGTTCCCATATCAACTATTCCTGTTCATATTCTGGGTCTTCTCTAATATCAAATTGCATTGGAAAATTAATAATGATGTATATTATGGCACATATTTCGTGTGTCTCTGGCTTTCAAAAGGTTTGTTATTTTTATTACTTTCCCAAAAATATTTTAACAAAAATATTTTCAAAATATTGTCCAAAAAAATCGATAAACGACTTTCTTTTACTGTTTTCAGCGCACAGTTTCATAAATCCGTTCGTTTATTGTTTTCTGTCCGATAACTTCAATGTAAGTCAAAGGCGTTCGTTTGTCAAATTGTGTCCGACAACTTTTCTAGATTAATTTAACTTTTAACATTTAACTTTAAGTCTTGTTACTTTCATAAATGTTTACCTTAAAGATTTTTAAGCAAACGTTTACAAATAAGGGATTGCATCAGGGTTGTTTTTTAACAGCATGAATAAATTTTCTTCAGTTATAAATTGAATAATATTTTGTAGAAAAAGGTGATTCCATAAATTCTATTTTCAATCTGAGTATGGTCAGATACCATCAATAACCTTTTGTATTGTTGTATATAAATGATAGAATATTAATATTAAAACTTATAAGATAACAGGTGCAACTAGCACACTATTAAATCATGTTTCAAATAGATGCAGTAATATTCCCTCAGTTTTGTATATGGTGAAGTAACCAGGCAGACAATTTCAGTGGCAGATTCAGATGGTTACATTCTTTTCAGTCCACTTTAAAAGATACTTTAAAAGGTTATTATGAAAACAATTATTCTAAATTTGGAATTATATTCCGAGATTCATATTCATCCAAGATAAAAATTAGAAAATTAAAAAAACTTGTTGAAAAATAACATTACATTTCCAAATGATATTATGGTAGTTGTATAAAATTGGCTGAATGCTATTTATTATTAAAAAACTGATTTGGTCTTGTTAAAACTTGATTACATTAAACTTAGTTCTGTCCGACAGAGATTAAAGAAGAGGAGAGATAATAGATGACAAAGATTAAAATGCTGAACAAATAGATAGATTAAAATTTAAGGCATTCAATGTTCTGTCGATAACAATATAAAATAAAGAACCCTTTTAGTAAATAATGAATAGTGTTTTAGTAGAAGTACATATATATATTATTACCGTAACCGACCGACAACAAGAGCATACCCTTATTAAAAGTTAGTTAGGAAAGGGTGCCCTTGTTAATTGTTAACAAGAGTTTAGTAGCTAGTAATAGTTGAAACTGGAATAAGGGCATGCCTTATATAGAGTTTCAGATATATGTGTTGGGTTGAACTGTCTATAAGGGGAGCCCTTATTAGTGGGCAATCGAAAAAGTGCGCCATTAACAGTTAACAAGAGCACTGGTTGTTAATTGTCAAAAACCAGAAACCCCTCCCAAGGGCATGCTCTTGTTGTCGGTCGGTACGGTAAAAACCTTTCACCATAGTTAAACCAACTTGTCATTTGACTGTAACTCTTAGTTGACTACAGTATAATTTGTTTATAAGTAGACTCAAACTTTTGGTAAATCAATTACTTATAGCCAAAATTTTAGAACTGAATTCTACTGTAGTTTCAGTTAAACATTAAGACAAGTTCTTGGAAAATTAATCAATGAGAGTGGCTAGAAGATGACCCAACGAGCTCACATTAGTTGACGTCATTCTTAGTTTGTCAAGCTTAATGTTTATCGAAGTAGTTGTATCCACTCAAATATTCTGAGGTCTGCATTGCAAAGATGCTGTTCTTAATAAAATCAGGTTTAAAGAGAAATAACTTGAACAAATCATTTATAGAACAAAATTATAATACTATAGATACTGTAGATACCTTGGACTAAACGCGTGATACAACGACTAAACAGCCCTTTAATCAGATACCTAGGACATTTTAATGCATTTAAATTTTATGGCAGTCAAATTCAGTTGATTTTCTCAGATTTCAAATTGTTTTGAACAATTTTCAAATAAATTTTTAAAGAAAGTTTTTTTTTGCAATAAACAATGGATCAATGAAATCTAAATTAATGAAAAATGATTCCCATTAGTAGTTGAAAGAGCACAATCTTATATCAATAACTAAAATGCAACTAGCTTTGATTCTAAAAATTTTCTAATAATTTATTCGCCAAATAAATAGTTCTTTAAAATTATAGAATCTGATCTCTTATTTTCTTTTTAATTAGTGGTCTGTTGTCCGCAACCTATTCGGTTCACTATTCAATCAGGACACGATAAGAGAGAGGCAGTCCCTCCGGCAGTCTATGAGGCCATCCCTAGTAAATGGGGAAACAATTATTTGAGAACAGAGCTTATCATCGCATTAAAATCATTTGATGTAACGCTTAAATCACAAAAAATAATTTGTGATTCAAAAGTGATCTGAATTTTAATTTAATTTTATATGAATATTAACTGATTTATTATTTTATATTTAGATTATCCTGGTTACACTGTCCAGCAAATCTGTTATTACATGTATATTTTATGTACGAAATATCTGAAGAAATAAATCAGATAAATATTAGCCGATTGTTGCAATATTTTTATTCACCTATTGGAGCCAGTAATGGTCAAGGGATAAAGATTGATCTGTTCCTAATAAAAGGGATCAGTTTCTCTACGTTTTTATGGGACAATTTTTTCAAACCAAGGGGGACAAATTACTAAATCTCGGAACTAAGGGGAAATTTCCAAAAATCCCCCTTGCGCACCCCTTGGTATAGCAAAGTTAAGGTCTCATGTCACGAGAGCACTAAAGGTGGCAATCCTTTAGATTCTGAACAAAATTCGAGTAAACGAGGTAAAATTCTAAAATAATATTTATATTTAACTCATACGTTAAGCACAACTTATGTTTGACCACAAACTGTGATATTACAGAAACATTTTTCTAATTTCGCACAGTTGGGACCTTGAGACTTTGAGCTACGTGAAATTATAGAATGTGAAAATAGGCAATGCAATTTCATAAGATTAATTCAAAATAATGCATTATATAAACTTATAAGTTTTTATCGATTGCAAAATATTAGACTTCAGATGAATCTGAACACTAAAATTGTAAAAGCAAGGTAATTTTACAAAATATTTTATAAAGATATGACTAGTAAAAAATATTTCCAAATTTTATACTGAATTTTAAGCATAAATTTAAGTCATCAACAAATTTGTGAAAATACAAGTTCATATTTTTATTGTTGCTTCCCAAAATTAGTGTGATTGTAAAAATAAACAAATGTGAAATTAGCCATATCCTTTAACATAGATCCCAAACCGGGTCTGGGTTCGAAGGTGAAATTAGACAACTTGTGAAATTATACAATGTGAAATTAAAGGAATGTTTCTGTACTTATTAATACTTCATTATTAAATTGTGTATTTTCGAGGACCAACTGTCACCTCTTGTACCGATGAAGATAAATTTGTTGCACAATTTAATAATTGAAGTAATAATAATAAGAAGAAGTAATACCACAGTTAGTGGTCAAACATAAGTTGTCCTTAAAGTGTGAGCTAAATATAAATATGAATCAACACAACAATCAAAAATTTAATCAATCTAAAATAATAATTGAGGGACGAACATTGGTTGTTCAAAAAATCCTTGTATAAATCTGACTGCAAAACTTTTCCAGAAACTTTCTCTAGATAATACTCGTATTATGGGACAAACAGGGTAGATAGGAATCATCAAGAGAGAATGATTAGGCTAAAATGATCCGCGAGTTCGAAAAATTAATTCATGCTTGCTCTAGTGCATCATCTAGAAAAATTCAAGTGAAGTCCAGTTTTTCTTTAAAGAATAATTGTCTCAATTTTTTTCCTGATTAGTCGTTAGAAAAATTTTGATAAATTACACGCCTATTCCTCACTCTGAAATCAAGAAGCTTGCTGATCCCTTATTAACGATATGTTGAAACTTGTACTTTAAATTCCAATTCACTAAATCCCTGATTAATTTAAAATTCAAATATTCCTAATAAAAAAAGAAAAAAATACTTAGAGATTCAGAGTATTCCAGGCTCAATTTTGTTTTAGTTATCTTTTTTAAAGTTTGTTCGAAATAATACTCCAAGAAGTAATGAATGCTCATTCTTATTATAATAAACAAAACCAACATTGTCATTTAAAATATACATCTTTTTAAAACTTTTGTGAGAAATACATAAAAAATAGCTAAAAGTTAAAAATGATTGAAAATATCATGCTCATTTATGTGAAATTAATATGCTCTTGATGACATTCTATCAAACGACTGACGTTTTTGGTGCGTATTAGCATTAAAAATTAAACTTGCAATTCTGGTCGATTAAAGCTAACAGAAATTTTTGATAAATGAATCCTTTTGAAAGTTCTCAAAAGGTTTCATAAATTCCTTTCAGTATTTTCTCTTGCTCCACTTAATTTTCACATCTCAATAACAATACTCATAACTTATGTCTAGACATTAAATTATTCTCAAATATTTAGTAAATAATATTGTAATCCAATGCAAATTCCTTAGCCTTAAAATGTTGAACACATTCTTATAGCCTCTCTATTATTGTCTATCTCTTTGTGTCACAAAAAGATGTGGATATGTTTAACTCTGTCTGTCAATAGAATCGACCGCCGGTTACACAACTCACAGCTCTAATGAGTTACCCGAGGCTTAAATCGAGTGACTTAGAAGTGATTGACAGTCCACTGATTGTACTTTCTTAATGCTTCAGAGTAATTCAATTTGAACGTCCTCTCCATCTGCCATTTCCTCTTTAATCCTTCTTCATATTCAAAGTTGTCAACATCAGGATCGTCTTTTAATTATCAGCTTTCTCATAACAGCAATTTGATAACTGTATTATTTTCTAGAACCCTAGCCTTACTGAAGTTATTCTTGGCCGAAACAAGTGGCATGATAAATTAAAAAGTATTCTAATTTTTAATTAACGATGGCAAACTTATAATGAATTATCTCAACTTCCTCAGTTTTTTGCCATGAAATTCAATCGACATTCGCGGCATCTATCGCTGAAATTGATCATGATCATTTGATTGATTAGAGAACAAAAATTATTAAATTCTTCATGTTAGTATTTTGATAGAATAAGGTGGAAGGAGGAAAACCCTGCAAAGCAGTTCCTTTTTTATTAAGAAAATAAATTAAATTGTGGCAAGGTCATAATTGTGAATGGGCTCTATTGTGTTCATCGATCGAACGATTAATCACAAGAATAACTACTTTTTTCCGTATAAATGCTTTTTTATACCAATGGCTTTATCTAAAAGGCCAAAGACTGACCTGGTTCAGAGTGATCACAATTAAGGCGTTCGAAATATTCACTTAATCTTTCTTCAACTCACGTGACATTCATTTTGATTGAGTGTTAATTTTGAGCGACTCATTAAAGCCCTTTTCAGGGAAACCATTAAATTTGCAAACATATGTAGTGCTCCTGATTTGCGAAACGACAGATCCGATTATCCTTTGATTTTATGCACCATTCGATCCAATCAATGTCCATATGTCTAGTCTTATTGATCCCGTAAATGGGCAGACTCTGGAACAGACATAATAATCACTTCTTTGTGTAATCAAATGGTTATTACCTAAAAATCTATTTATTTATACATTAGTGAAATACATGAAATGTTTGCCATGCTTCATTATGATTATCTTGTTTACAAAGGCAATCATTCCTTTATAATCTGCACTCTAGACATTGAAAAGTCAAATATTTTAAAATTTGAAGGCAATATAATTTTTCAATTACTTCATCGAATTTTGTACTAGTAAATCGACTTTATATGGGGGTGGTAATAGAATTCTTTTCCAATGTACATGGGCTAGATAAGCCATCTAGCAAACTTTACCGTAACCGTTCATCTATGTAGTCATAGAGATGGCCAAAAGAAAGTTTCTGAGAAAGTTTCTCGGAAATATTTCTAGAAATATTTCTCAGACCCAAATTATCGTTTCTTTTGTAAGAAATATTCAAAT